>MU865475.1:0-49200 GCA_033297215.1 Podospora fimiseda | reverse complement strand
GAGAGGCCCACAGCTGCAGAGGATAAACCCAGCAGCTGTGGGGCAGACTAACCCTAACCCTTATACATACATGATGTCACGGTGTGCCCGTGACATATACAGGCACACGGGGATCAGACAGTAGAAGGTGGGAGCAAAAGTTGGTGGCACGCTGGATCCTCTGCGTATCTCGATGTACTTGTTGCGATTGCTCAAGGGGCGAAGGGTTTGGATATATTGGAGGTAATTATTAACACCGAGCAACGAGAAAGAGGAACTCGTGGGTGATGGGAATAGCCATGGGGATCAGTTTGTTTTAGTTATTTCGATTATAAGATAAAAATCGAATTCAAATGCTTTGTACATTGATGTTTACGGAAGCCGATGTTAGATGCCAGGTCTCGGAACCTCTTCAAAGAGACGTTTCGCATCACCGGTCTTCCGCAAAGAATCGATATATAAATGGGTGATTATAATTGTTATGTTCGTGGACAATCTGTCTGTATAGTTGAGCCCATTGTTTTTCCGCGGGAAGGTTATAGTCAAGGCCCTGCTCTTCCAATTGGTGGTCGAGATTCTCGAATCCAGAGCGTTTCACCATACACAGAATATTGATGTGATGCTGCAGGTCTTCAATAAGTTAATCATCACATTTAGGCAAATAAGAGGAAAGTCATTTATTCATATCACTTACTTCTGTACAAACCAAGTCAGACTAACAGCCTTCACACCGTAGAGGGGCACCGTGATCGTGGATGACGTGATGACGCACTTCCTTCAGTCTTAAAGTGTCTTTTTGCAGTGCCTCTTCTTATCCCAGAACAATGGTTCAGCGGCAAGATAAACCAGAAAGCCGTCTGCGGCAGAAGCGGCCCTCAGCCGCACTTGGCACTTCTGCCGTCTTATTTAATCATTGATGCAAGCGTACCCAGCCACCTCCCAGTTGAGGAGCACATTCCGGTTCGAGTTGATGATCATACCAATGGAAATATTTTATTCAAGACTTGTGAGAGACTACGTAACAAAAGAATACCTTTACCAAAGCGTTCCTAAAGTGCAGTCGATAGAAACAAACCGCGCTTGCACCTTTCCAACTCCTACTCTTTCATATCTCTTGTCCTGTCTGATATCCCCATGTTTATCCCGTATAACAAGTATATAGTAGTCTTTCCTAGCATCCTCTTGAATATTGCCTACAGTACCAACAACGACACAATTACAATTATCTAACTGCATCAGATTTGCCATATCAAGCCTTAAAGACCCAACTTCCTCCGTCCCATTCAAGATGATGTACTCTGCCCCCCTTTTTTCAGCTAGGCAGCCTTCACCGAAGTTCCTTACTTTGATATTCAGCGCCCGTCCATCATGAGCAAAATAAAGATCGTCGCGGCGTGGGACAAGGAATTGATCCGTTGGCTTCAAGATAAAATCAATGCCTCCAGAATATGCCATCCAAGACCACGATGGCACTTGTTTCTTGTACTCGATTGGTGGGTTGTTGTCCCGCGTTCGCTTCCACAAAAGAAGAGAAGACAAAAAGGGCTGGAAGATTCCGTAGTGTGAATACTCGATTGGTGGGTTGTTGTCCCGCGTTCGCTTCCACAAAAGAAGAGAAGACAAAAAGGGCTGGAAGATTCCGTAGTGTGAACCGGTTTCCAGGGCCTGTTCTATACGTTTAATCAGACTGTTAATCGCAATGGCTCTGTCGGTTTCTTCGGTAATCCCGGATGCCGAATATTTCTCAAACAAAAACTGAATGAATTGGACAGTCCGCTCATACCCAGACGTGTAAAGTCTGTTCGGAAACTGAGGATCGAGGATGAAGTATTGCTTCCCAAACGGCCTAGAGTAAAATAAGACTCTGTATTACATGCAGTGTTCAAAGATCAAACTTACGGCTTTAATTTTGTGAGTTGTTCACATATCACCCCGTCTCCACATTCGCAATATACGTGTGACCCAGTGAAATGGATGGTTCGCCGGGACAGCACACGTTCTTGTAAAACCCAAGCCCGTTTCATGAGAGGACCTTCATCCACATCTTTGTCGAAATCGCATTCGCAAGGTGAGGGGGTTGAGTAATTTTGTGTTTGACCATCTAGGGGATCTGACTGTGGCTTAAGAAAACCATCTATCCAGCTATGTGCTGAAGTTGCGGCAATGGTACAGTAGGCATTGGCGAAGATGTCTTGCATGGTGTTAGCTTGGCTTTCCCAGTCACCACCATCTCCTTGGATAATGCAGAGGGCATCTATCCAGAGATATTGTTTCCCAAGTGCTCGAGTGATTTCAATGGCATCCTGGAATGTCTTCGGCAAGTCATCGGAAGAGAAACCCTCCAAACGACGACGACTGTAGTTTTCCCAAGTCGTACAAAACTGACTTTTATCGTCTGGTGTGGGATTTCCCCAGCAATGTGACAAAACAAGATAGTCTTCACCCGAAAACTGTTTTTCTACTAGAGTCAGTTTCCCAGAGATGGAGCTATCAAAGAAGATAATCCTCTTGGGCCAAAAGTTTCTTTTCCGCTCGCAACCGCTGTGGTGATTGTCACAGTGCTGAAGCCACTTGCGCAACAGCCAAGCATTTGAAACGCTTCCCGTCGAATGGCTCGAGACATAGTTAGACACCACAGTTGATGCCGATTCGCTAGAAAGTTTTGCAATGAATGGATCATGAGTTGAACGTTCCCAAGATTGCTACATAATAAGGGATATTAGTGGGATTCCAGTCGTAGCATGTGGATTAACTCACACGCTACACCACCACACACACCCAGGTCAGTAATGATTCCCATCTCACCTCTCTTGAGGGCATCCACTTACGATCTACACCACCACACACACCCAGGTCAGTAATGATTCCCATCTCACCTCTCTTGAGGGCATCCACTTACTCGCTACACCACCACACACACCCAGGTCAGTAATGATTCCCATCTCATCTCTCTTGAGGACATTTACTTACTTCCTGCACCATCATACATACTGATGTTAGCAATCATCAAGCTGTAAATCCCAAATACAATTTTGATACGCATTTCTCCAATCTGCAATTAGATCGTATGCTTATACTTAGTACATACCCTCTATATTAAATTAGTTACTTCACCTCAACATTAATAGTCTTGCTCACCTCAAAGTTGAGATGAATCCAGTCCTGTGATGGAATTTCCTGAGAAGACATTATCACTATAATGTTCCTCTCTATGGCTCTCGTTATGCCCGCCGTCGTATTATTATTATAATGTCGTTGTAAAGGCAATTCTAGTTATATTGAGCTCCGTTATCGTTTTGATGAAGGAAGTCGTTGGGTCAGTTGAAATCTAGATGGCAACGATGGGATGAACTTGTACTTCAGCCTGGAATTCCGTGATTAGGCACATCACGTTGAAGATAACCCCGCACTTTGGCAAGTCACGTTACCCAATTGCATGTGCAGGTGATGGCATTAAATTGTGATTGGCAGCCTGCGGTGAGACGACAGTTGCTGGACAAACTATAGTAGAGTCGCTTAATTAGGTATTGCTCTCATCAAGCAGTCTGCGGCACAGGCGGCCCTCAGCCGCACTTGCACTTCTTCCGTTTTATTGATCAGCTATTTATTGGTCCTAGAACAAACCAGAATCATCCCACCTTTCTCCCAAAAGATAACATATTGATCGCCAGACTAATACTCAGGTGGGTGACCACTGGGGAATCCCTGGTGTTGTGTGTTTTTTTGTCTCCATTTTTGACTCCATTCCGAGGTCTTAGCATCTACCTTAACACGTCATCAGCCACAGCATTAAACCTCATCCTTGAATGTCTCTGATACTGTCATGGCGCGCACTGGCCATGTCCTGGTTTTCTGAGTCCAGCTGTCGCCAGCTGGATGTCACTAGACCCACCTGGTGCAAGTGGCCAAAGTTCCCGACCCTCAAGAGGCTGCAAGCTGCGCGAGGAATTCTGTTCTTTTCCACTTTCTTTCTGTAGCTTTAGATTCACAAAAACCAATTGAATTAGTCTTGAAGCCTTGCCTCTTGCAATTTACAGATTGAGCCGTGACAGTCGTAGGCAAGCAATTAATGTTAAAATGCATTGTAGAAGCTCGTTGGTGTCAGGAACAACTCCAGATAGGATGCGTTGTCAAGGAAGATGGGTCAACACTTCTCAGAAGGACAATGCATTGGTAATTAGGCGTGTGTTCAGCATTGAATCAATCTTGTACTGGGACTATTGCACTTTTCTCAATACCAAGAACTGATCCTTAGGGAGTAAACTCCCTTTCGGATCAGAAGGGATTCCATCCCACTTAAGTACAGTGATGTGTTGACGATACAATGACCAAGTGACTTTGTATCACTTCTGTGTCCAGGAATCCCAGTGTTCACAGTCTGTGTTCTGACAATCATGGCCCCATTGCGTAATCTTGTGTCATCTTTAATATACCAAGTTTCTAAAATAAGCTGGCGGAACTTATGACACCCTCCAATAAAACTTGAGTTACCCCGAGATGGGGAACAAGATCATATCAAGACACCGCAAAACAAGGAGCAATCCATGTACTTTATTATAACTTGGAATCAATCAATACCTTCAAGACCGGCCAAGGCTATAGCAAATAACAAATAAAGGGTATCTCTACATAAAATATCTGCAATCCCTTCGCAAATACATTCCACACCATCATCAATTTATTTTACTCTTTTTTAGACCATGTCCTCATTGAACAACATGCCAGCAACACTGGCAGAAGTCAGGGTGCAAAGAACACCGCAGAAGAATGCGGAGATGGAGACGCGGACGACATCACCAGAGCGCTTAGGGGAGATCTGGGATAGGACACCGATTTGAATACCGAGGGAACCAATGTTGCCAAAGCCCTATTTATATATGGTTAGCCATGAGATTCATTGGGATTGATCTTTGGAATAAAACTTACACAGCAGGCATAGGTTGCAATCAGCTTGGAGCGGGGAGCCATTTGCATGAACTGCTCGACGGTGGCGAGGTTGTTGAAAGCAACAAACTCGTTGATGACAATCTTCAAGCCGATGAGCTCGGCAACCTTGAGGCAATCCTCTCTAGGGACACCAAGGAGCCATGCGACGGGCCAGAGAAGATAGCGAAGGATGAGCTGCAGGGAGAGCTGGTACTCGCCGGCGAGACCCCAATATCCACCCCACCAGCCGAGGAGACCATTGACAAGGGCAACAAAGGCAATGACGGTCAAGAGGCACGCAACAATAGTGGCACCAATCTTGAGACCGAGCCAAGAACCATTGGTGAAAGCGTGAAGGGCGTTGACGGTTTTCTCGTCCTCCTCATGCTTGGGAACTTCAACCTTGCCGGCAGTGATGGGAGTCTCAGTCTCGGGGAAGCGCATCTTGGAGACGGCGAGCGTGGCAGGAATGGACATGATGCAGGATGAGACCAATGCCTGGGGGTTGAGACCCATGCCGATGTAGGCGACGAGGACGGAACCGGCAATGGTAGCGAAACCGCAAGTCATGATCTGATGAATCTCAGCGAGGGTGAGGTGGTCCATGAATGGACGGATCAACATGGCAGACTCGCCCTGGCCGATGAAGGGAGTGGCGGCGGCAACAATAGCTTCGGCACCAGAAACCTTCAAGCTCCAAAAGAAGAAAGTGGCGAGCTTGCCGATGAACCAGCCAAGGAAACCGACATAGTACAGCATCTGCACGAGGGCGATGAAGAAGATGATGGCGGGAATGACGCCGGTGAAGAACCAGGGGCTGTTGGCGAAATCTTCGGACGTCAAAAAGATCAACCCATCCTTGGCAAAACTGAGAAGCTGACGAGCCATATCGGAAATGAACTTGAAGATGTCATAACCGGCTTTGGTGCGCAAGACGAAAACAGCAACAATGAACTGGGACAACATGCCACCAATCACTGTGTGCCATGGGATGATCTTCCAGTTACGTGATGTGATAGTCAGGAGGAAAAGCAAAACGGCCAGACCAAAGACGGAGATGCCGCGGTTCCCACGGGTGTTGTCGCCGGTTTCTTCAGGAACAAAGGTGCCGATCAAGAACACAGCGACGGTAACGGCTGCGGCAAGAGGTTGGTGCCATTTGGATGGGATCCTGTCGTAGACCGGGAGCGCTGTAAATTTCCAAACAGCGCGGAGAGGGCGCATGACGATGGACGAGGACACAAAGTTGAAGAAGATGCGGAGGACGATAGCGATGTAAACCAAACTGGGGATCAGCCATCCCTTGCCCGGTGTTTCGCGGTACTTTACAAGGCCATAAATCCACCACCTGTGTAATCGGTCAGCTTCAATGTTCCTAATCGTCACATATTCGGTGTTACTAACACAGTGAAGAGGTTGAACACAGCAATCTGGGCGGGGATCTTCCAGTGACGACGCAAGAGATCCCAGAATGACAAGCTGTGCGGGACAGACTGCTCTCCACGGAGCGAGCCAACATGGCTGCTCTGCTTCTCGGGATCAACACCATACTGATTGACGGCGCCCAAGCGTTCCTTATCGTCGGAGAACCCATTGTCAATACTGGAGCTCTTTTCCTTCTTCAGATCTCCGGGCACATCCTCGGTATAAGCGGGAGCCTTTGGCTCAATGTTGTCTGTGGAGGCCATGGTGATGAAAGGCCTTGTGTAAAGATGAGGTGGCGGGAAGAAGGACGGAAGGGTGTTCCGTAGTTTGGATCAGTCCGATTCTACAAGATATCAACCACGTTACCAAGATTATGGTTTGTGGACGGTTGAAGATGGATATCAACGGTCGGCGGCGGCAACTTAGCAAAAAGGCCGGTTCAAGTTCGACGACTGATCAAGAGTGCGACATGAGTGAAGCGCGGGACGGTGGAACTTTAATAGGTAGATGGGATCGGCGGGCGGTTTTTAGGAGAAACAGCCTTGATAAAATGGATGCAACGTGAGATAAGGTGAGACAGGGAGTCGATAAAAAAGAACACAACCTCGGCGATGGCCGGTCTGCAGGAGACACATGACGGGGCAAGTACCAAGTACATCCGGATGTGCCAATCTTTATCTCGAAAGGATATGTCAAGCGAGAGCGAATTGGAGGGGCCAATGTCAATGAACCACGAGCCCAAACACGCGACGGCTTCGATAAGTTGGGCAAGTCCCAAGCAGTTGGAGTTGCACTGTTCGGTGTTACTCCCGGCGGGTCATTACGCTCCTGGCCCGTCGTTGTGTTCCCAATGGGAGAAGAAGAAAAAAAGATCATCCGCCAAGTCCTTGGATCGGGATAATCCTCCCTAGAATGCATGTCGCCAACGGCGGCCAAAGATTCCCCAGGAGGGAGGCACCCGATGCAAGATAAAAGACATTCCAGGGAATTGACCAATGAACTTTTGTGATGTTTAAGAGGCAAAAAGGATGGGACGAATTCTTAGCCACCCGCCGCTTTCCCCCACTCGCCGCTGGGGAAAATTGTGTGGTGGGTGTGGGAGAAAAAAAGCATAATCTGGCTGACGTCAATGGCACCTTCTGTTTCGGGGCTTGAGGATTCTTATCGTGATTTTGGCAGTTCAGTTTGCATATGGCAGGACGCTACCGAAAAAGAAGCTTTTTGGGGAAACCGCGGGCAGCTCCGATGCCATTCCCCGACCAGTGTTTCACAGTCTTTTCCGATCTACACAATGCTGCAATTGTCTCGGTGGTTCATTTCGAAATTTCCAGAGTGTCTCAAAATATTTCATCAGTCGGGATATCCTCTAAATTCCCATTGTATCTATTTTCATGGAATTTTGAGGAGCTGCGGATGGATGGGAGGCAAACCTTGAAATTCCGTTCTAGAATACCGAATGGGATTGTCTTACCTTCCTGATTAGGAAACTTCCCAGAAATGCACCCCGCAATTACCGAGATATCTTGCAACGGTACGCTAAAAGATTGGTCAAGTTTCCACATCCACACCTTGGGTGATGGATTCAACTACATGAATTGGGAAGGTTGTCAAAAACGATGGATAAGTAGTGTGGAGAAGAAGGTCTTTAGGTTTTGTTTGTTGAAATGAAGGGATAAAAGGTTCAAGACTCAACGATGTAATCTTGCAGAATGTGTGTACCGGAAAGTGGAAATATAGATTGAGGAAAAGCATGTGATTGTTGGCATTTTTTATTTTGTTAATGAACTTGCTTCTTCGTTGCAGAATAATTTCAAGCATACCGTCTATCAAAATGATCTTCATGCAACCAACTCGCTTGTTGACCCGGGATTTTGGAACTGGGTCCAAATAAAATGGAAACCCGAGAAAGATAAGAATGTGGCAGCTTACCACTGCATGTCATGACATGTGGACCATAATAAAAGGGAAACTATTGTACATCCCACACATGTTAGCCTTGTGAGAATTCTCTGAGTGTTACCTCGCCTCTTCCACATCCAGGGATCAATCACAAGTCATCCGGTTGATGGGGGAATAATGGGGAGAATTGTTTTGTGACACAGGATATGCAGTCATATATTGCAAAGCAACCTCATCTCGGAAGGTGTTATATAATACAGTCAATCCCATCACCCACAAAGATACTCTGCTTATTTATCTTTTCTTGTTTGACGGAACGGCCCGGCGTTGATTGTATCCCCCAATGTTACCGACAAGTCTCGAGGTTGCTCTCGGGGTGGGATGAAAACTGGAAAGAACTTGTACTTGTGGAGGATGGAGAAATTTGAACATGACTCCATCATCCGGTGCCCGGGCTTCAATGCCGGTCAAGTTTTCGGAACAGAGATCGAACTGACAACCGTCTCGGCACGGGCCGAAATAACATCATTCTTCCCTTTCTTTCAAGTTCGTCATTTTTTCTATAACATGCTTCCATGACACCAAGATCCCGAACCGAACCGTCATGCAGCATGCCGCATTGACAGTTTGAGTGGGTGTGGAACCACGGGAATGGATTTTTGCATTCACCATCTGGATTCCTTTTCCCTTATACAATATAATATCAAAAATGCTCGTTTGGAACAAAAAAAACTCATATTTGTTGCTGAAAAGGTTTATGACATTTTGGAAACCAATATCTATTCTGATGGATATCTTTTTATTTTTAAAAATGGCTTTTGTTTCATATCAGGCCTCCGCAAAATTAAAAAGATGTTTTCTTTTTGGAAAAGGCATATTTATCATCAGGTATAAGTATCCTGCCAAAAACATCCAATCGCACACAGGTGTTATTTTGCGAGTGCCATCGATGGTTTAAAAAAAAATTCTCTCGACCTCGAAACCACAACCCTGTGTGTTTGATGCGCACATTTTCTCCCCACCGCCTTCAATATCAAGGGGTTGCCCTACATACGGTGTAATTCAGGATCAAAACTTTTTCGGGAGTGAAATTGGATGAAAACATGCCAGCAAGAAGAAGTGCAGTGAAACATTTCAGTAAATGGGCTTGTTCTTTTTCTATTGTCTCTTTCTCAACAAGAAACCATTGCTGACCAAGTGAAAAGGTTGCTTCTGCAGCGGAATAAGACTTGCAGTTGTGACTGTGAGCTGACAATCGGCAAGAACCTTTGAGATCTGACGAAAGGTGCAACAAGTGGCTGTCCCCACCTGGCAGAACCTACTTTCTCACCAACAGTAGGGAAGAACTCGGCCGGGAATTATTTGTCTCCCTCCAACAACATCAATTACATCTACGGCAACACGAACCGGAAACCCAAAACCACGATGCATCGAGACAATGACGGGAAAGGGCCCTTTCAGCCAAATGAGGACTTGATGTCCAACGCACGTCATGGCTCACGTCGTCTTCAATTTATGGTCAACCACTTGGACGATGCGGACAGGAGATCTGCTCAGGTTCCATGGGCCGTCGTCCCCAAGTATGAAATCCCACCAAAAGATAAGATTCCTGCTTGGCTCCCGAAAATTGGCGCCAAAGCCCAGCAACAACAGCAGCCAGAGAAGCCTCAGGAGAGAGTGTGGGAAAAAACGACATTTCCCCGCTCAGCTTCCACTCCAACGAGTGTTGTCGGTCCAGCTCCCAGAACCAGAGTAGCTCAGTTGAGACAGCAGGGCGGAGTTGCTTCACACAACCTCCCACCACATGGTCCTCCACACACACGCACATATGCCAAGGTCGCTGCTGAAAAGCAAGAGACTGTGGTAACGGGCATATCACACAATCCCAGGCAGCAATCCGTCCAAAACCCTGGTTTTGCACAGGGTTGGGATTTAAATAGCTCGGCCGGCTACTATCAACATTCTCATCCTCAGCAACAGACCCAATCTACCATGAGAGACACCTGGCAACGGACGGCGCCTGGTTTTTATCAGCCACCGCCTGGTTTTCATCAACCACCGCCGAGATCACACCCTGAGCTGCCTTTTCAGTCGCAAAGCAATCCAAGTTCTTCTCACGGGCCCTCTCGCCAGCCACTGATGGCCTTTTCCGGTGACCCTCCTCCACAACAACCATCATCATCAAGAACTGCTTACTTGGAATCCGCACCATCGACTTTTGCGGGAACGCACAGCATGAATTCCGGGTCCTCGTCTTCTGCTTGGAAATCAAACAATTATGCTCCAGTTTCAATACCCAATAACGAGGTTAAAGCTCCATCGGCTGCTCCTCTCCACCTCGCGAGCGCTAATAAGGTTAAGGGCTGGACGACGGTTGTGAGGAAGCGTGGGACTAAGCGGGAAGCACCTGCAGTGGCCTCCGAAGCTGTATCCTCGGGAGGTGCTGATGAGGAACTTGTAAGGAAAACCTCTAGAGGAGCTGGTAGCGGAGGTAGGGGTAGTAGAGGTGATAAAAGAGTGAGAACGTAGACGTGAATGACAGATTAACGAGGAGATAAAACCTTCGCCACGGACGTATCTAATTGAACTAGCACGACTTAATAGCTGCATCAATAGCTGAGAGGACCCGATTTTTAGGGGCCGAGGTATCTTAATCCGAAGGATTAGAAAAAGACAAAGGCGACATAAATAGAAGAAGAGGTAGGTCGAGTGATGGCGGGAGGGAAAGAGGCGAGGGGTGTTTCCTGACAGATCAGCAGATTCCGTAGAATGACATTAAAAATACAGCGAAGCAGGCGAAAGCCGGAGATGCTTAATGGTTTCGGTCAGGCAAGGAAGAAGATGGAGCAATGAATGGTGATTTAGCAAAGTCAATAACTAGCGCAGAACAAACAATTTGGTATACATTGCTTACAAGGTTAAAATCCGAGAAATGTATCCATCTGAACATGTCCAACCTCAAGGAGAAGTTCCCATGCGCCCATAATGAATGGGGAGGTAGCAAGCAAAAACTCCTTTCCCAGACCCCCCATCTAAACACCTATACCCAGTAACGTCCCCAAATTTTATACTCCTCTTCCGTCCCTCTAAACTTGAACTCAACCGGTATGACCTTCTCTAATCCTTCCTCCTCCGTGGGCACCTTGAATCTCGACTTGAACGAATTGAAAGCCAGCGAAGGGAGTAAATCCCTCATCTCCGGATTATGTCCGGCGTGGTTCTTGTTCAATCCTCGGACGGCATCGTTGTGCGCGCACAACTCCAACGGGGTCTTGAACCAAATACATCGAATCGGGACTTTGTGTTTTTTTGCGAGTTGCACCCATTCTGCGCGGGTGTCGGCGTCGGGGTTGGTGGCATCTGTTGAAAGAGGGAGAAAAAACATTAGCAAAGTATCAAGAGACCAAAGAGACAAAACATACCAATTGCCAAATGACAAGTCTTTTCCTCCCCCTTTAACAAATCCTCTGCAGCTTTCAGGCACTTGGCCCTCGTCTTGAGCGTATCCTGATTGATCCTCATGTATCCCAATGGCTCCAACACTTTCCAGAAAAAAGTACTTTTGCCAGCCCCCGGTGGTCCAACAAAGAGGACCATCTCCTTCTCTTCCTTTTTCTCCCATTCGTGATCATCACCAAGTTTCCCAAAGTGCCAATTCTCCAAGTCAAAGTCTCTCCCGAATTCTCTTGGCTTCTCTTCCAAAAAGTACTCCTCTGGCGTCAGAAAATTTATTCCAATGTTGGCGGCCATGTTCCTGTCTGAACAGCTGAAATCCTTGGTACCGCCAAGTGGTCCTCGCCCGGCTGCGTCGCCTACGAAGAAGCTGTTTTGTAACTCGATCTCGTCGAAGGAGAGGTCGAGGTCTTTGAGCATTTCGTCCCACATGCCTGTTCGCGGTTTGCGGAAGATGTCTTTGCCTGTCGCTGCGTAGAGGGTTATTCGAGGGATGTTGAGGCTGCTGATGACTGCGTTGCATTTTTGTTTAAAGTTGGGAACTCGTTCGGTGTGTTTCTTTGGGGGCGCTTTCGATTTCCGATCGGGATGGAGGGTTAGACCGCCTTGATTCGTAAAGATGATGATGTGGAATCTAAAGGAGGAAGAGTAGTTAGATTTGGAGATGTGGGAGAGAAAAGGACTGATACGGGAGACAGACTCTTCTTCGTAGAGTATGCGAAGCCTCCGTGGCACTGAATGATGCCACCATTTCCAGTCGCTTGGATCTTCAGGGTGTTTTTTTCCAGAGGCGGAGGTTATCAGCGTAGAATCCTGTGTGTTTTCGAGCAATGTAAGCAGATGATGTCACGGCTGGCTGCGGTTGGGAGACTCAGTACCAGATCAAACGCTGCTATTTTCCTCCTCTTCGATGCCTTGTTCTTCTCTTCTGACTTATTATCTGGTGATACATATTTCGCGACGAGCAGTGTGGCTGGTGTGTCCTTGTCGGGGCTTCGCTCGGTCCAGATGGTCGGGTCTTTGGGTTTCTGTGACGTTGGGGTGAAGAAGTTGGCGACTGTGGTTTCTGGAAGAATTTATAACAAGTCAGCTATTGGGAATTGGGGTTTCACATTCGACGACGTACTTGTGATGGTCGTTTGGACTGTCTTGCGTTTCAGCGGAGGCGGGGAGACGGGCCGGCTGTCGGGTGCCGGTCGTTTGCTGCCGGTGATCGATGGCGCCTTCATGTTCTTTGATGGTGACATGCTGTTGGTGATGTTTCGATGAAAAGGTTGCGAAAGAGAAGCTCTGAAGAATATTGCTCGCCAGATTGCGCCGCGCACGGGAGGGGTCAGTGTTTCCCGCATTCAGCCATACCTGGTACGGCACAGGCTGCAACTATCAACGCCAAGACAGGCACGCGCGAAAAAAGGAACACGAAAGCATGTGACTCCCCATGATGTGCAATTGGGCCCACCAGGGGATCCACGGCCGTTGGGCAGCTGGTTGCCGGTTAACACGCAGGTGAGAACTTGGCAAACATTGTTCCTTGGCAACCCCTGAACCCCTGAGCCGACATCAACATTAATCGAGAACTTGCGTACTTTTTATTTTTCATCTGAGCGCATTCTATGGTATATTTTGACAAAAAACGAGGTCATGAGAATAACATGTTAAGGTGAGAATACAATGATAATAAAAGCGTGTTTTCTTTACCACACTGAGGAATGCCTTTCCATTATCCTGATTCCTTTCTTCCGATGCATGTTCTCGGTGTCCCCAATAAAACCTACCATTGACCTTCTCTCCCCCGTTCCCACCATCAAGGCTTCCCCAACCAAACCATCAAATCATCCTGACCTCCGTCGGGCACAATGGGCCAGTCATCATCCGGTTGCCTCTCAGGCGTAAACGGCAAGTGTTGTGTTGGTTTGCGCTGGATTTTGCGACGCCGTTTATTATCCTCACTGCGCACGAACTCTGTTCCCCAATTCATAGCTAGCATATCTTTGACTTGCAGCACCCACGTCACGCGCCAGTTATCGGTTTCTTGAAGGACTTGATTAAGGGTCCATGGAAACTCGGCCATCCTGTTCCATCCTTGTTTGGGGGTGGACGAAGAAGCCTTGGGCGGCCACTCTTGTTGGGATTTATTACCACCGGGTAGACCGACATCGATACGTGGTACTACTACCATCTGCCAATTTATAGTTTCTTTGTCTTTGGCTTCCAATCTCCATGTTCCGCGCCAGTTGCTCTCTTCGTGGACGATCCGCTCGATACGCCACGGAAACTGTGCTGTCGCATTGTATTTCCATCCTTCTTGGCGTGAAAATTTCACCGATCGAAGCGGGGGGAGTTCGTTTCCTTGATTGTTGATATCAGTCATTTCTATCTGTCGAGTCTTGTTGATCCTCTTGATGAAAAGGTTTTGAAGGCCCTTCCCTTTCGTAGTTCCTTTTTTGTGGGTATTGGTCATTTCTAAATTATCATCAGAGGTATGTTACGAGAACTAGGACCTGAAGACTTACTGATCAATTATAGGTGAAATCGGGAATGTCTGTTGATGGGACGTGGTGTGACCTGAATTTGAAATATCCAGTAGGAAAATGGTGGAGCGGGACTTTGGAGAAGAGAGAAAACCCAAAACATTTTGTGCGTGTTGATATCGACATTTATTGGCGCAATGATTCAGACCATCAACCAACAGAAGCACGACCATGGAAAGGTGTCAACCTTATCTTTAGAAAGATGTTATCATCGCTAACAACAATTGTCAGGTGGCGTCTCAAGCACCTGATCCCAAAATCCGTGGAACGAGTGTCAGTGACGTCACCTGTTCCGCTGCTATTTTTGCAGCAATTGATTCCAGGTTGGTCCCTACCGGTAGCTCCAACACAACGGTTTCTGTCGGCATGGCACATGGGGGCAGGTTGCAGCTGTGTTGATGCATGATGGGAATTTTGGCCGGATGCAGGGAGAAGCATCATGAGATATTTCCTTTCAACCTCATCCGGTTTAGGAAACAGAAAAACGCCGCGGGGTTAATTTGAGGTTGTACCATTTCACTCAATACCAGCACCGCAGCTTAATTCCGTTGAGTAACTATCGTGTTACCCGTCGCCACTTGCAGCTTGCAAACATCGTGGTGTCGTGTGTGCATGGGTGTCATGTGCATCGGTCGGGTGGCAGTTGAGTTTTGGGGGATAATTGGTACGCCTCAATATGGCGAATACGGGAGAAACAATCATTTTGTTTTGACCCTGAAACCAGCGGTTTGTCTTTGCGGGGAAGATGGGGAAAACGGCCCTTCTCCAAATCGCCGTCTGATGTTGCCCAGCGGAGTGAGACATGGTGTTTCCAATTCCCCATGACACCGCAGATAACATTGGATGCTTCGAATGATCAAAGAAATCAAGACACATTGTATTGTCTGTTTGCTTGAAGAATTCTGAAAATGGCACAAATTGGATATATGAAGCGGAAAGAATGTCCTGGAGAGAA
Source organism: Podospora fimiseda (assembly GCA_033297215.1). Taxonomy (NCBI): domain Eukaryota; kingdom Fungi; phylum Ascomycota; class Sordariomycetes; order Sordariales; family Podosporaceae; genus Podospora; species Podospora fimiseda. The sequence continues at coordinate 34,032 of MU865475.1, read as the reverse complement.
GATGGTAATAAAGTCAACAATGCCCCCTTGAATCTCTCCTTTAACAGCAACATTGACAAACAAATTACGTGGAATAAGCGGGGTGGATTCATCGCGTCTCCTCTCTCTCTTTCGCCGCATGACCTTGTCTTATTGAATGGCCTGCAGCTCGTGTCAGTGCCAGTGCCAATGGCTGTCAAATTTGACCTTGTGAGGAAGGAGACATCGTGACTTTTCCAAACCAACGGCGATATCGTCAGCTGCAGCTCTGAAATACCTTCAACAATCCCCCACGATTTACCTCAACGACATCACCCAACTCAACCACCTAAGAAGTAACAACCAATTTCCTCCTTCCCGACCCTTCCTTGACATTTTTGCAGACGACAAAATGTACAAGGTTGGGAACATTTATTTTATCGCCGCCATCGCTGTGATTGGTAAATGTGACGACGTAAATGAAATTATCTCCAATTGTTGACCAATCTTTTCAGGCGGCGCACTCTTCGGCTTCGATATTTCGTCCATGTCCGCAATCATCTCTACTCAACCATACCTTTGTCAGTTCAACCAACGTGGCCACGACATCAACGGTCTCTGTCTTGGCCCCACCGATGATGTCCAGGGAGGTATCACAGCTGCCATGCCTGGTGGCTCTTGGCTCGGCGCTTTGGTTTCTGGCGTAGCATCGGATATGTTTGGTTGGAAAAGGTCCATACAGCTTGGATCGATTATTTGGATAGTTGGCTCCATCATTGTGTGCGCCTCCGTCAATATTCCCATGCTCGTCATCGGACGTCTCATTAATGGATTCTTGGTCGGAATCTGCTCCGCTCAAGTCCCCGTCTACATTTCTGAGCTCTCCCCTCCTTCCAAGCGCGGCCGCCTTATTGGATTCCAGCGTAAGTGCACAGTCCTTTACTTTGTTTTCTTCATCTGACATGGGTATTAGAATGGGCCATCACGTGGGGAATCCTCATCATGTTCTTCATCTGACATGGGTATTAGAATGGGCCATCACGTGGGGAATCCTCATCATGTTCTTCATCTGTTATGGTAGCTCTTTCTTGACAGGTACCGCTGCTTTCCGACTTCCTTGGGGCCTTCAAGCAATCCCGGCTGTTCTTCTTTTCCTCCGCCTCTGCTTCCTATCCGAGTCACACCGTTGGCTGGCCAAGAAGGATCGATGGGATGAGGCCAAAGATGTTTTGACCCTCGTCCACGGAAAGGGTGATCCCGCCTCTCCCTGGGTGCAACGGGAGCTTCAAGAGATTAGAGACGTGGTCGAGTTTGAGCGCGCCAATGCTTATGTCAGCTACTTTGAGCTCTTCACTTTGAAGATGATCAACCGCACCTCGGTCGGCGTTTTCACCCAGATCTGGTCTCAACTGACTGGCATGAATTTCATGGTATGTTGACCAACTCTCGAGCTGTGCTGTGTCCGTTGCTAACAACTATCAGATGTACTACATTACCTACGTCTTCACCATGGCGGGTCTCGCCTCGCCGGGTACGAATGCCGTTCTTCTCCCCAGCGGCATCCAGTTTGTCATCAACGTCGTCATGACCATTCCCGCGCTTCTTTGGATGGACGCCTGGGGTCGTCGCCCAACGCTCCTTGTTGGCGCATTCTTCATGTGCCTTTGGTTGTGCATCAACGCTGGGCTGTTCGCCGTCTACTCTCGCCCTCCCCACCCCGGCGAGTTCACCTCGACGGCGGAATCAATGGCCATCGAAGGCGCCTCTGCCAAGGCAGTATTTGCCTCGACGTACCTGTTCGTGGCTACGTTCGCTCCCACCTGGGGCCCAGTTTCGTGGACATATCCTCCCGAGTTGTTCCCTCTTCGTCTTCGCGGCAAGGCTGTCGCTCTTTGTACTTCAGCCAACTGGGCATTCAACTTTGCCCTCGCTTACTTTGTCCCACCTGCCTTTGCTAACATCACCTGGAGGGTATATGTTCTCTTTGCCATCTTTTGCGCGGCAATGTTCTTGCATGTCTTCTTCATGTTCCCAGAGACTGCGAACAAGCCGTTGGAGGAGATTGAAGAGATCTTTGATGATACCAAGCCCGGTGCCATCAAGAACATTGGGACTCCCGCTTGGAAGACTAAGAATACGCGCAATGCTGTCTTGAGAAGCGAGCGCAACGAGGAGCTGTCTTCAACCGAGAAGATTGGTGGTGCTCTCGAGCAAACCGGATCTCCTGCTTAGGATTTTAAGTGACCAACCACACTTTGGACATGTTGGTCTTGTGATCTGAGGAAAGTCTTCTTTTTTCCTTTATCATATCAGGTCATTAGGTATCATGGTTGCAAAATCGGCATGGCGTTGCTTTGACTTGGTTTTATTTCTGACTCTATAGTTAGTTAGCACGTTTAAGTAGGTAGTCCTGGTTGATACAGCGTCCCTCTTGAATGTTTGTGTGCGTACTATTGATCTCTTACCGTGAACATGTCTTTTCAGTCAATGGTCGTCCTGCTTTAACAAGAAGACGGGTCTTTCTTAAAAAGAGAAGCCCTTTGAAAAACAAAAATGGCCTTGTCAAAACTGAAAACACTAAATTCCAAAACCAGACAGGCCGATCAATCACATGATCAATCATTGCAAGAGAGGGCATTGCCTTTGTCACGGTGGTATGATAATTGTCGGGACTTGCCGTTTGGTGCTCCCAAACCAGATTGAAGGGGTTTTTGGTTGCTTTGGGCACCGATCGGCTACTCATAGGTGTCTTGTGCTGCATCATCAATGTTGGTGTGATGGCCAAGGGTGGCTTGTACGATTTGACGTGTTTGTGCACAGCCCAAATCTGCAGGTTTGTAGCGGGGCAACGGGTCATTTGAGGCATCCTGTGAAACGTGATTGGTGATGGTTGCACACACCAAGGGAGGCAAACCAAAAGCCTTGGTTTTATAAAGATAAGAAAACAGGGCGACTCATCCTTCGGTTTCGTGATGGATGGACATACTTGTATAAGGCAATGCAATCCTTGCGAATGCTACTTTATTTGGAAATTATCGTGAGGAAACTCAGAGAGGAAAAATTACATTTACCTGACCCAGCTGTCCGGAACCGGATAGGTGCGGGAGTCTCGGAAAAGGCGTTGTCTTACCTGCATTTCCGAACAGACTCATTCGGCATACAACAGCATTGAATGGAAAAAATTGTTTGTCCTTTCACTTGTGTCACTCAAATTGAGAGGGTATTTTTGGCTTTCCTCCGTCCCAAAAAACTTGTGTTTCTTTGTCTCGCTTATGGTTCCCTGTGGCGGATTCCTTTTTTCTGGAAACAACAACACACATGTTTACAAACGAAATTGGGTGCAGAGAGCTGACTTAGCAGGCATCTTTGATGATCCGGAAATTCTAGACTTGCAAGCTTTTTATGGTTTTGGGATAAAGCTGGGGTGGAGTGATTGGATCAGCTGCGTTTTGGACTCCCAACTTTTTACTCAATCATCGCTTTCTTCTCAAGAGCAAACTCGGGGCACACAACACAATCAATCAAAAGATATCGAAAAGAATCATGCATATGGGACTTTTCCACAAACGAGGCAGAATGGAGAGCTCCAAACAACAAGATACCCAACGGACATCCTGGGAATATCATTACGAGGACGTGGATGCCATCACTCCATGTCCCCGGGAGTCGACAAGCAGTCATCAAGACAAAAACCCACATCATCAAAAGCACCACGAAGGGAAGGATGATCATTCTTGTCGACCTGGAAGACCTCAAACTCAGAGATCATCAGCTTCTTCATGGCGGAGTGGTCGGGCAAGACCTCTTGATGGGTTTGTAGATGATGAAGAGGATACAACAATCTTGTGGTACCAGATGTTGGCTGTGCAGGATAGATTTGGTTGCTACAACTCGGCCAGGATGATGGCTGCTTTGGAGGGTGAAGATATGGCTACTCGTGAGTTTTTTTTTTTTTCTTCCACATGCGAGTATAGGTGGCTCACGCTATTTGATGAACAGCTTCAAGAACATGTTTGGATTTGATGAATGACAGTATCGGGGAGATACCAGAGGATGTAAAGCAGAGGATTGAGATATTCTTGGAGAGAGATGGGTCCGCGGCTTATTGGAAGAAGGGCAAGTGGGGAAAATTTTGGCATAGAGTTCTCTATGTCTGATTTTACCCGGGTAACACTTTGGACAGACTGAATATTATTTGACACTATTTCCCTTTCTAACTAAGTATATTGACAATCTCCACAGTCTTATGCCCTCTCTTCAAAAACAACTTTACTCTTCCTCCTCTTGGTTCCCGGCACAGTCCTCACAGCAACGTCATAATTCTCCCCCATCTCTCCCACAGCATGAACAACCACATCCTCCCCAAACGGCCATCCATCTGTCTTTTCCCCGATCCCGTCATCATCATCCCGCTCATCATACTGCGCAAACATTCCTTTCTCCCTTGCCTTTTTCAACGCCGCCCTAGCAGCATCCAACGCCTCTGATCGCGGGACATAACACCCTTCAATCTCTGTGGTTTGAAATGCGTCCCTGTCTGGGTCCGTCAGAGATCCCGTGGCTTGGTCGTAGTAAGTTGTTGTCTGCAAGACGTAATGCAAGTGATCACACCCGGACCCGGTTTTGGGTAGAAGGGGTGTGCCGTCCGGGCCTCCGGAGCGGAGGGAAGAATGGTTTGGTTTGGTTTCGAGGCCGACGAGGAATTCCTGTCCTGATCTGGTGACGGCATAGACTAGGCTGTTCTCGCCGTAAGGCCAGGAGTCTTCATCGTCAGAGTCCGGAGAAGGTGAATAGGAGAGACGAGTGGTGAAGGTTTGAAAATCGGAGGGATGGTAATTGAGAGAGGATTCGAGGCAAGAGAGGGCAAAGGAGCGGGCGGAGGGGAGGTCGGTGTGAGTTCCGAGAATATAAGAGGAGCGGGTTGAACCGCCAGAGGATGAATGATAATGAGAGGTTATGGATAGAGTGGTGTGGTATAGGGATTCAGGGATTGGAGGGGATTTGGATTTGCGCGGCATGTTGTTTTGTCTTTTTCTCTTTGATGAGTCTTTTGATAGATTTCTTTTCGTTGATGACAATTGGTCAAGATAGACATTGCTTAATCGATTCTCCAGGGCAAGAAGGTGAATGGATATACTGGGGATCAATTTCTTCAATCTCAATTTAACAGGTGATTATTCAAGATTATGATGTAATTGCGGGTTGTGATATGGTGGCTCGGGCTTTATGTGGTGTGCTTTCACCAGTGCCATGACGCGAGGATGATATTGGCCAAAGCGTTATGGCCGACCTCGCCGGCTTTGATGCAACCTGGATGAAACAATTGAGAATATAATTCTACGATTTTGTCTGGGCATGGATAGTATCTATCTGCCCGCTTAGCCCCCGTCACCGTCTAGTTCAAACGTTTCGTCCTCGGTGGGATGATGGATCACTATATCCTTGATCACCATATTACGCCTTCAACTCAAACTTGTCCCCAACCAATTCCTCACTCAATTTCCAAAGTCTGTCAGCAGCAACAGGGTCGGTGGCATGATAATATGCCTCCGCAATCTGACAATCAACCAAGTACAATCCTTTGGTTTCTGCGTGTTTCCATTTGTCAGTTCAACTGACCAGATGATGTTTGCATGAATCAATCTCACCATTCAAAGCTGGATCCAGAGCCGCCACCAAGGTCGTCGAAGACCCTTCGTCCGGTGTTTTCCAATACTTGGCCACGCTGTAGAATTGGTGGGACAACTCATCATCTTGGTCCCTGCTCAGGTCTGTTTCGATGCCTGTTTCCTCATCAGTTCATTTATTTTTTCTTCTTTGATGGGAGAAATGACTTACTACCAGGATGAAGCACATAAGAACTGATCCCCTGTTGCGGCAAATGCTTTTGCAAATACACAGTAAACAAAATATTGGCCGTCTTGCTCTGGGCATATGTCACGATACCATTGTATCCATCAGGAGTGCACTTGGCAAATGCTCCCTTAAGAGGCAAGTGATCCTCCTCTGGCGGAACTTGCTTTGGCTCAAAATTGTAGTCCGACCAACGGATAGGAGACAACCGATGACCGGCACTGGTAAGGTTCACGATTCTCGTTGCGCCTGGAGGGTTTGTTTCTGCGGCATTCTTAAGCAAAGGGAGGAGCAGGTTCGTGAAGAGAAAGGGACCAATGTGATTCGTGCCGAATTGCTGTTCGATTCCTTCGGGAGTTGCGGAGCGTGTAGTGACGCAGATTCCAGCATTGTTTACGAGAATGTCCAGTCTGTCCGTAATTGCTTCCACCTCGATGGCTGCTTTTCGAATGGATTGTTGGGAACTGAGGTCGATGGTCACGATGGAAACTTTTGTTTGAGGGTACTTTTTGTGGATTTCGTCGGCTACCTCTTGAACCTTGGATCTGGTACGAGATGCAAGAATGAGGAGACCGGGGGATTGCGAGGCAAAGTTGATGGCAGTTGAAGCTCCAATCCCCTTTGGACTGACACCGGTGATGAGAACTGATGAGGTCAGTGTAGGTACTCTTTCTTGAGTTGGATTGTCAAAGCTTACTTGTCTTTCCCCGGATTTGATCAGCAAAGACTTCAGCCACCTGAGACCCAGGTGTCCGTTCGCCGAAATCTGAATGAGAAGTCATGTTGAAGTAGAGAGTGAAGTTGAAGTCTGGTTCAGCCGCAAAGTCCTTGGGTAGCAATCACCTGCAGGACTGGATGTATACGATCTTTTAACTGCAGGAACATGAACACAAAGCCGAAAGGTGGCATCAAATGAGGGGGCTCTTCGGATTGTCTTTCTCCCACAGATTTCCAAACCTTTGGATGATCCGTGGAGGCCGGGCCGTGATTAACCGCCGAATTAAACATGGCTTGGCCGGCATTTGATTAAGTACCTGCAATCTAGAACCCGGGAAATATTGCCCGTCCTTATTCTCTCAACTGGGTCAGGTGTGTTTAAGTGGCCGGTCTAAATACCCCACCATCTCCAACACCAGTGTGAAGGGCTGCCGGCAGTTAATCTCCACAATTCTATCACACTCTTTTTCTCTTTAATGAATGATGAAACAATTATTTTTGGATCAACTGCGGATGATATATTGAAATGCCTTGAGTGAATGGCGACATGGATATAGTATCAGGCTTTTGAGAACTGTGTGATAAAGCCAGTATTGTATCATGTCTTATTTACACAACTATATTGGTCATTGTACACCAAAGTCATCCAAAGTCAAAGTCAACTGACAAGAAGAAAACATGAGGCTATTCCCAAGTCCAAATGAATTTTGAAGGGGGGTTAGGGTTGGTTGTTCCTCGAGACAGAACCCAGAATTTGGGTGCTGACGTCACATGATGCAGCTTATTTTTAGCTGTGTCCCCTGTAGCAGGCATCTTTCTGGCGCTTAAAAAAACCAGCAGTGACAGTGATCACTAAAATTTATGTCTGGGACCTTTTTGTGACGCCCATTAACGTGTCGAAACACGGATCTCATTCGCGAGAAAGACTGCCTCTTTTTGTTAATTTTGCATCTATTTATTTTGAAAAGATTGGCCTCCCCTGCGCTCTCGTTCCAATTGTCTGATTCTTCCCTCAATGGCGGCAAAGCTCGACGTCCAGGTCCTGGACCTCGTCTTCCAGTCGCGACCAGACCTGCTTGCCGGCATCAAGCAGGCTGCCGGTATGTGTAGCTTCCTTGCTCCTGCAGATGCTACCTTTGCTAATTAACTGGCGCCCGGGCAACCACAGATTCCCCTGAGCGTATCAACCTCTTCAACCAGATCGCACACTTTGTCTACGAACGCGTCTCCTCGGACGAAACACAGGATGGCCCAGCAGCCAAGCGACGACGAGTCGAGATTGACCAGACCTCTACGCAAACACACACGAATGGAAATGGGGCTTCATCAAGCAATGGGATCACCAGCAACGCTGCGGCGGAACAAGTTTTGTTGGAAGTAAAAGACATCTCGGTCGCCGCGCCACAACGCAAAAAGTACAGCATTTGCTTCACGCAAAACTACCTCTACGCCAGTGTCGTAGGAGCTCCCGTGGAGGGGATTGTATACGCATGGAAGGATATTGAACACATTCTCTACCTCCCAGTTCCCGAGAAATCACAAGTCCAACACAACTACGTCGTCCTCCCATGCGGAGGTTACCTCCCGATGACGACCAAGGCAGCAGCCGGCTCGACCGCCCCCGAACCTCTAGTCTTCACAGTCCCCGCGACGGCCCCAAAACCGGGCTCTATCGTCGGCCCTTCTGCCAAACACGCCGAAGCGGTCTCGGATAGCTTCAGCACCCTCTTCCACTGGGCGCTCACGACATCCCTCCGCTCCGCAGGGAACCCAACATCAATCATCTCCTCCGACCCCAAACTCTTCCACTCAGTTTCTAGACAAGCCTACCGACCCAACGAGAAAGCGGTGCACGTCAAGGGGTTTCGCGGGAGCAAGGACGGGTATCTCTTCTTTTTGCCAAATGGAATACTTTGGGGATTCAAGAAACCGATTCTCTTTCTACCTGTCGATCGTATCGTGGCGCTCAGCTACACCAATGTGCTCAGAACCACCTTTAATATTGTTGTTGAGCTGGATGTAAACGAGAATGAAGGATTTGAGAAGGAAGTTGAGTTTGGCATGCTGGATCAGGAGGACTACCAGGGAATTGATGAGAATTATGTCAGGAGGTATGGGTTGGCGGACAGGAGTATGGCTGAGCAGAGGAAGGCGAAGAGACAGCTGGCTGAGAATGGAAAGAAGGGAGCAGCTGAGGACACAGAGGCGGCAGCAGGAGGGGAGAACGGCGGTATGACGGAACTGGAGAAGGCGTCTTTGGAGGAAGAGCAGAGGTTACAGGACGAAGAGGACGAAGAGGAGGACGATTACGATCCCGGGAGTGACGGAGATAGCGATGGGAGTGGGATCTCAAGTGAGGAGGGTAGTAATGATGATCAGGATGCTGAGGGAGATGACGACGAAGATGAGGAGGACGATTTGGATGGGGATGGGGACGGGATGGATGAGGACTAGGCTTGTGACCCTTCTTTCTGTCTGTTGGTTTTCCTTGACGTAATATTAATGATAGACCGAGGCACGTTTGATCGTGTCCTCATGATGTTGGTTTCTGATAGACAATTCAGCGAGGGCTATATGGTAAATATCAAGTTGTCTTTTTTTGTGCCCACTTTCTCCTGCGATACACACACATGCTTTGCCTTTTTCATGCCAACTGGATCAACATTAGGATATGCTTCATGCCATTGATGAGGATTTCGAAACGCATCCGTGAACTGTGGTTAGGGTTCGTTTAGGTCGTCTTAAGAACTCTTCTACATTGTTCTCGGGTCTTGAGTCTATCCATTTCATCTACCCTTGACCTTGGTGTGTCTGCCTCTCCCTAACCACGGCTCTAACGTGAGCTGTGGCATAAACGTAAGTTTAAGTCCAAGTCGGAGGCTAACTTTGAACGTAACCACAACCTTTGCCTATCCCTGACTCGAACTCTAATTCTAAGCCGGATTGTAGACAAAGCCAGAGGGATCAGAAGAGCAGAGGCACTGACTGGGCCAATTCAGTCAAGATTGAGAAGTAACAAGAAATAGCAGTGGACGAGCTTGCTATAACTGTAAGATTCCAACAAAATGGTGGGGGAATCATTTCTCAGAAGACTCAGTGTTGTCGTTGTGTTTAATATCCAAGAATCTTGAGAATAATGGATGAAAGAGGTATATTTGGAAGAACTCTGTTGCCTTCCATGGCAGTCTGCTCAAAGGAGTCAAGTACCGTGTTGTTTCAAAGGGTGTATCCTACGCTCTTGTTTCTCGAGGTTGATGTGTTTGTTGGCCGATGTTGGGTTATTTCAAGAGCTCATAGGTGACTTGCTTCAGTGCGAGGAGATCTCGTTACACGTATTTGATATCCTCATCTTGCGTTTATAAGTTTCCGCTATTTTCTGATCCTTTTTGAGTTCTCTGTGTCTTTAACTCTGTCTTTGGGGGTTTCAAGCAAAGCCGAAGCGGAGAGTTATCGCAGATATTCGATGCTAGATTTAATTACAACTTTAATCTTATGTGAAAGTGACTTATTTGACCTCGGTATAGTTTGAATTGTTATAAGTTTGTTTGAGACCACATAGCTATTTACAATTACTTGATCAGATCTTAAACACGATTTGCACCTTGAAGCTGTAGGATTGATCTATGGGTTCAGCTTCCATATATCTAGACTTAGATTCAACAATTCCGGTAGATTCAAGACAGGCTATTAATTTTACTCCGAGGTCAATGGAAATGGAAGCCAACGGTCAGGCACTTAAGGGAGCTTCTGATTCAGTATATCATGGTTGGTGGGAGAGATGCTCAAGACCCATTGCCCTTCCAGGCTTCCACATGAAGCCTTCACTCTCCAACTGTCAGGTATCTCAGGCTCAGGTTAAGTTCCAATCATGCCAAAGTCCGCACCATTCTCCAATCTTTTCAGTCTCAGACAAGTCTCTTGATTCCCTTCCCTTCAACCATCTCAGACCCCAAGCCCAAACTTCAGATTCAACATCTCAACGCACAGACTTCTCTTACCATATTTCTTCTGTCTGTCTCGTCATCCAACCACCCACACACGGTATTCACGCCGACCCATTCACAGACAATCATTTCACTCCAAGCGAATCCATGGTTTCTTTTGATATCTCAGACTTCTGAAATAGGAAGTCACCTGTGGAGAAACAAAGAGGCTAGACTTTCAGCGCGCAACACACTTGTTGATAAAGTCAACTTTTGGCGCCTTGGTAACTCCACATGGGCAAAGAGATGGCGTGTCCATCTCGATCACTCCTCTTCTTTTTTCCAGGATGGAGCAATCTTTCATGAAACTAAGGATGGAAATGTCCGGGCGTTTTGCGGAGTCGAGCTTGCGAATAGCTCCATCCCTATACCCGATTGTAGGGTTCGCCTAATCTTCAGCGAGATGAGGGGGAGCCCGACGCTCGGGTTCAGACGATTTAAGAGGAGATTTCTCGGGGACCATAAAGAAAGCCAAACTATCGGTTTTTGATTCTCGGATGAAGGCCGAAAGTTGCTTTACCATGAAGCCCGATGGAATTTGTCTTGTTTATGATGGTGATCTTTGAGGCCTGCATGTTTTGACCCCTTTTGTTGCCCCTTTTTATTTATGGGAGTTTGTTGATAGGCACCAGATGCATGTCATGAAACAAGTCATGGGAAGCAAAACTTGACTCATATCCTCTCCTTGCCGGCGAATGTTCTTCCATTGAGACCCTATCCCACGTTCGCCAAGAGCCCCCTTTATATGGATACCTACTTGATATCGGCGACCTTCAACCAGTCGCCGAATGGCATTGTACACTCCATGAAACGGCTTTTTTGGCCATATGACATGGCCATGCGCCCCCCGTTTCGATATGCCGCGCGTGCATCGGAGATGATGCACTGGAAAGGAAACCCTATAAATGGGGGGTGGTGTTTAGCATGCGATCTGCGGCCGGAGCCAAGTCCGAATTCGTCCTTGTATGAAACGCAGCGGTTGATCTTGTTCGCCCCTCGCCTTGATGATGATAAAAGTTATTACCTACAAAAGTGCCGGTCTATTACCTTTTCAGTATAAAGAATGCATCCGACGGAGCCAAGTGATGTTCCAGCAAAGAATTAAAAAAATCTCACCGTCCCGTCTGACCTGCAGTGAAGTGACATGGGCCATCATTTTCGTAGAAAAAGGCCCCGCTTGCAATGCGCCTTGGCCGTTGAGCAAAGGAAGCAACAGCATGGCATCAACCCTACGGGGCGATGGGGTCCTGGTTTTCTCTTTTCTCGCTGGCAAGGCCAAGCAAAGACTTGCTCGCTTGCCTCGCTAGCTTTATTCCTGCCGCTCAACCGAGGGACTCGTTGTACAGGTGTACACTATACACCAACAATCCCCACAGGGCTACCCTGTGTGTACCTTTTCTGATGGATGGATGGGATGGCGGCAATCTAATCCAGACGCGGGAACAGCTGAGCAGCAGCAAAGTGTAAATTGGTCCGGGCCGAAAGAACGATATACACTGCTGACTGGTCCCGGGATCAATCTACCGACACGGTGATATTTGCTTTATAAGAGTCTCTCCGGTGTATCCGCGACACGAACAAGAAGATACCTCGGCTCGGATGATGAACAAGCAACCAGCAGTTTTATCCTTGATGATAATTTGCCTCTTTGTCACAGCGTTTGCCGTGTGGGGTGGCATCAAGACAATGCCCTGTTTGTTGAGCCTGGGAAAGAGGCAGCAGCGGTCAATTGCCGTGATGATAGACAATAAACATGGAAGCCTTGTTGAAAAAGAAAGGACACTATTGAATGTAATCCTTGCTTTGACATAATAATAATCGTGTGCCTGGTGTAACCTGTTGCCTTCGTTTTCGTCTCTGTTGGTTGAGATTGAGGAGAAAAGCGAAAAGCCACCCACCGATTCCGGGAAATGTCACGGCCCCGAGTGCAAGGGTAACCCCGGCTGTTGTAGCCTCCAATCACGGTGGGTGGGCTTCCAGAAAGTGATCAAGAGGTTTTTTACACTAGCTTGTCACGGTAGGGCTGAGATTCTGCCCTGCGTACGCCTGTGACGGGAGTGTGACGGAAAGCCACAAAAAGACAAAAAAAGCATTTCACAGGGCTGGATGTGTGGGTGAGGTGATGATTGTGGTGCATTCATCACAGTGTGTGTTGTGTTTCCGTCGGACACCGAAATACGGTGAGAGTGAGTGAGACCACTCAAAGTCACGCTGGTAACACAATGTTTTAGTTATCAACAAGAAGAAAAAGACGTCCGAAAATTTTCGGATGAACACCTGAGAATTTTGGGATGACACAGATGAGTAAGCGTTGGGTAAACCTTTTCCCCCTTTTGCTTTCTTTTTCTCTCTCTCTCTCTTTTCTTTCGGTGTGTCATGAGAGATAGATGTTTCCCCCAGATCACTGGGTCTCTATACGATCCGTCCCGCTGTGGCAAATAAACCAAAAAGGCGGGAATTGCTGTGCCTTTTGTACTCGGTAGCTGATGTTTTTGGTAGCTGGAAAGATGGCGGTGAGGGCGGTGAGGAATATTGCTTGCATGTTTTGATGGCAGCAGATGGCCCCCAAAGACATCTAACAGGCAGACCATTCTCCCCTGTCGATTGCCCCGCGTCGTTGTCGTCAGCAGCTAAAAAACGCAGTGTCATTTCCGAGTGAGGGAGGTGGGGAGATGGGTTGTTGGGCGCGCAAGAATAGGTCATTTTCAGCTAAAAACAGAGAGATTGATGAGAGCAAGAGAAGATGCGCTGCCATTCCGTGTTCCCGTGGACATAATTCCGTACAAATGAACAGACCCTGTCATGCCCGGGTCGGTCGTCTCTTTCGGCTTGTGCAATCGCCCCCAAGGCACATTGTGTCGATCATCAACGACAATGGATGAAATGTTTATCAGAGAATGCAACATTGCCGAGTTTGGAAACCCGAGTGTGGGACGCACTGACTGACTCGGGGGCATGCAGCCTTAATGTTGCAAGTCACAAGTGAGACAAGAGTCAAAAGGATAGGGCTGAAGAATAAAAGGGTAAAGAGCAAAAAAGCCGACGGACATTCCTCGGTCGTGAATATCTCCATCTTTTTTTTGTCACTTTCTCGATAAAACTGTGAACCGAATGCAACTCTCAATGAGGTCCCGCTTCTGGTCCGACCGTTGACAAAGACAAAATGATGTAAGCAGCGTGGCAGCGTGGCAGACGAGATCTGCAAGATCAGAGATGACTGTTTCTGCGTATCTGCTCAAAGTTCAGGTGCATCTCCCTGAATTTCTTTTGAAGAAAGTGGAAAATCGTGGGTACCATTCATTGAAACCTGGAGACACTAAACCCAATTTACTTTTAGCGCCTTGTTCTTTTCCCCTCACTTCCTCCGCGGTGCACCGTGAGGGAGCACAAAGAAAAGACAGGGGGTTGATCTGCAGTGGCCGACCGTTTTTCTTCCAGGGCATCCATCATCCCGTCTTTTCAACACCAAGGATCGGAGTATTCCCACAACAGCCTTTGCAGGATTCGACGCCCATCAACAGTTAGCACAGTACCCTCACAACAAGTACACGGGACGGAGAAATGCTCTTTCATCATTTTGCCCAGCAGGGCGATGGGCGGAACCAGGGGGGGCGGGAGGCCCTGTCTCCCTCCCGTCGGCCAACACACCCTTTTGGACTTTCTTTGTACGTATCATACGGTATATTTCCGCTCGGCTGTATTTATCCCAGCAAAAAGAAAAAGAAAAAATATCAAACAGACAAATTTCTTGCCCATCTCGTCAAGGTACATTAGTCTTGTTTGAACCATCTCCAATCTAAAAGTTTAGTTGACGATATATGGTCGCATCCCGAGGTCTTGATCCAAGCGACCTATTGGCACCTGGCACACTCACCGCCGCAGCCATGAAAGAAAAGAAGAGAGTTGGGTAATTTGGGTTGGGGGTGTACGGGTCCAGAGATTCCTGATTCCTAATAATTCCCTCCTCGCTGGATGCACCGCCAGAAACTGAGTGAATGAAGACGGTGCTTGGCTACCGTTTATTGATGAGAAATAGGATGGGAGGATGCCGACTCTGCAGGGCTGCTGCTGCAATATGCAAAGGCACTGCAACATTGAAATCACTCTTTCTCCTTCCTTTTCCCTACAACTTGCAGAAAAAGTAGAATCAGTTGCTTTCATCATCATCATCATCTCCCGACCGTCCGGTTCCAACACACAGACATCCGACTTATTTGCATTCACCCATCTAAAATATTCCCTGATTTTTTTTTTTTAGAGAAAAAAGTTCCCAATTTATTTGCATCGTCTCCACCTCCTTCTGGGCTGAACCTTCCACCCCGACTCGCCATCGCGCCAAAACCGTCCGACGATTGCGGAGACAAACTGACACTACCGAACTAGAACCCTGGAGGTTCTTGGCATTGGCACCCACCCCACCGTGTCCACCCACCTGCCCCGGGCATTGGCTCTCAAGGCACAATTTCACTCAGCGCGCGCCTTCTGCGACTGTCCGCTTGGAGTGTCGTCTGCAGCCCTGCAAGGAGGGACATACGGAAAGTCGCAACTGAAAGTGGAAGCAGCGAAAAGAAAAAAGAGACAAGTCTACTTTACATAGCGGCGAGGCAACATCCGTTTTCTTTTTCCATTTTTTGTTTTCTGTTTTTCTCTACTTCTTATCTTTTATTTTTATATTTTGATCCCACCACTGTTTTCATTCCTTGATGCGCGGGGCAACAACTCGAACAGCACACCAATCACTTCCCATCGTACCAAATCCTCCAAATTCCCAAAAAGGGTGTCTCTGCATTCTTGTGCGTCGGCAAGACCGACCTCTGGCGCTTGGAAAACTGGGAAAGCTGAGCAATTGAATTCCCAGTTCCTAGTTGGAAATAATACTCTGTTTCCCTGCTTCTTTACTGGATCTTGGCTCAGCTGGTGGCGAGGCTGAGGTGTCGAATCGCCTTGGGTGCAAGAACCAACGTTCAGCTGCCGTGTCCGTTGAATGTTTATTGACCCAGGACGTCATTGAAGGAAAAAACGAAATTCTTACCCCTGAGCTTGTCAACTGTTGCACATTGAACCTCGGGATCGAGTCAACACGACGACACAATGGCAGCAATTCCTATCCAAGCACCTCCTCGATACCCCCGAGACAACGATGCGCTCCCTTCTTTATCAGGTCGCGAACATGGCTTCCCAAATCGACCTTTTGGATCAATGTTTTCACATCCAAATAACGACAATCTTTCACCCTCGGCCGGCTCTCGTCCCCTATCAATACGCGAACAACCAGGCGATTACATGAACGGCGTCCCTCCACCACTCCCTCCACCACGTCTTCCGCCAATTGACGGGCCGGTAGATCATGACGTCCACATGAAGGAACGGATGCGGGAGCATCGCATGCGGAGAGAAGATGTTGGCAGCCCAGACAGCGCCCTTGGAATGAGTGGCAGTTCAAGAGCAGGAAGACATTGGCCTTCTAGGAGCGAATACGACGAAGGTTATCAAAGTTTCGACTCCCACAGGTGTGTTCGGATTGGAGGCGCTTGGTCTAGAAAAGCAATGCCTGGCTGACATTTTGCAACATTTAGATCACCCGGCTTCTCGCCTTCTTTTGGTCAAACCATGAAAAGTTTCCGTCCGGATTCCATTGACGGTGGAATGCTCAACAAGCTGAACAGGCCGGCGCCGAGGTCGTCAGGTCTCAGCAACTCTATCAATGGCTTTCCAGCGCCGCGCGCACCTTTCGGACAACTTACAAACCTCTCCCTACCTCACAGAAATAAGCAGCCACTCCTTGACGCTTCCTTTACCCGATCACCGGGTCCAATGTCTGCAACATCGCCTGGTAATATCCCGTTTAGCCACCGTGTTTCAGGGCCAATGGATTATAGATCACCAGTGAGCGCCGCAGATAGCGAATTCGAGCGCTCGCCGCTTCCGCGCACGCAGAGACTGCTCAGCACGCATTCGGTTGCAGAAAGCGAGGCATCAGTTACCATGCACAGCTACGATGGGCGAGAAGAGGAAGATGGCTTCCCAATGGAGGAGACCAGAGGCATGCGAAGTCTCAACATTGAGGACCAATGGAGGGATCGAGACGGCTATCAACCTGGACAGAAGCGTCGCGCTTCTTCACCACCAAGCGACGACCAACCTGGCATGAACAGGAGCAGGGATGGACCCGCGGGTTCTAGAGGATCACCAACGCCCAGACTACTTTCGATGCCCCAGGGAACCTCTGTGGGAGGGCTTTCACCTGTCAGTCGGAGTGGAAGTTACAACAGCGGCTTGACTCCTGGAGGCATCACTTTTGCAAGGCGTTCACCCACTGGTCTTGGCCCCGGCGGCCTGTCACCAACTGATCCAATGGGCAATGGAAACTCCAGCTTGTTTGGTACCTCTCTGTCCTCTGGCCCGCCAAGGTCGGCAATCGCAATTGGTATGGGACGGTCAGCGGCAGGAGCGGCGCAGCATCCGGGAATGGCAAGAGGGGCAATGGTCTCACCGAGGAAACTTGCCGAAATCCCCAAGAATCCAGCTGCCAGCGCTTTGGGGGCCAAATTGAGGGGTCCCTATATGTGTGAATGCTGTCCCAAGAAGCCCAAAAAGTTTGAGACTGAGGAAGAGCTCAGGTATGGTTTTTTTTTTTTTCCTTGTTATTTTCCCTGTTTTTTTTTTCCCTTGTGACTAGCTGATCACAGTAAGCTGACATTTCTTCTCCCCCCCTCACAGGATTCATGAGGCTGAAAAGCAATACGAGTGTTCATTCTGCGGGAACCGCTTCAAGAACAAGAATGAGGCTGAAAGACACCAAAACAGTCT
The DNA here is from genome assembly GCA_033297215.1 of Podospora fimiseda. Classification (NCBI taxonomy): domain Eukaryota; kingdom Fungi; phylum Ascomycota; class Sordariomycetes; order Sordariales; family Podosporaceae; genus Podospora; species Podospora fimiseda. The sequence goes on along the minus strand of MU865475.1, from coordinate 16,711 downwards.
CCACGTCCGTCGTCACTCGTGGTCATGCTCAGCCCTGACAGGGTATCCCCGCGCTTTCCACGACAGCACGGCAACGCCGGGTGAAGCTGATACTTGTGGTTACTGTGGGAAAGAATTTGGACGCAATGGTCCGAATGCCACCGTGAGCGATGACGATTGGGAAAAGAGGGTGCGCCACCTCCAAGACGTGCACAAGTTCCGGGAATGCAACGCCAGCAAAAAGTTCTTTAGGGCAGACCACTTTCGTCAACATTTAAAGCACAGCCATGCCGGCACCAGTGGAAAGTGGACCAACATGCTCGAAAATGCCTGCATGATTGAAGAGGACCCGGTTCCCATGGGAAGATGAGACCGATGCTCACGGTGACGGATGCCAGAGACTGCATTTTCCTTGGAAATCGGCAATAAGGACCGAACAACACACCTGCGCCAAGTCGGGGCGAATGCGTGATATAGAGGGGGAAGATGGCAGTCTTCCGAAGGCTGATTGGCGAATTACCATCCACTCACAAATGCAGATCAGATGTCGACTGCAGTCTGCAGTCAGCCTTTACCAATCCTGGGTCACGTCATGTTCATCAGCACACCCACAGCAATGTTTTCTGTGCAGCAAGCATCCCTTCGGACCGAGCTTGGTTGTTTTCCGACCCCAATGCTGTTTTGGGAAAGGGGGTTTAAGTTGAGGCTTGCAATGAGTTCGGATTGCCGTCTGGGGCAATTTGAGAAATATTTCTTGGAATTTTTGGTTTTGGATATGGGGCTATTTGGCATTGAGGAGTATATGGGTGTTGGTGGTCTTGTTTATTTTGGATAAAAAGTTTCTTTACCATGTAAAATTGAGAGCATGTGAGCGGGATGGATGGATTTTTGGATGGATGATACCTAACATTGGACAAGATCATGAGCGAGCCCAGAAGGTTGTCGCTTTCAATGGGAGGAGCCTGTATCTATGTATGTAGTATTGCTTGGATTGGAGTAATTTGTGGTACTATGGAAATGAAAAAAATGTCATGCTAAAAAAAGAGAGAGGTTGCGGCGGCGATGCGGGAGGGAGCCGATCACGATGAAAATAACAAAGCTCCACAGTTCAGGGTCTCGTCTTGTTCTGCACGTGTGCTCCAAACCTTGTGGGGAGGTCGGGAGGGGGACACGGGGGATTGCGGGGCATGTAAAACAATTTGCCCCGCGTTTTTCTCCAACTGCTGCCGGGGTTTGAATGCGGGGCAGAAAAAGTTCAAGATTGACATCAAAGCTTTGAGCTTCTTTTGGCAGCTACGACAAACATAATTAGAGATGGCGTTGAACAGAATAAACGGCGAAGACGAGCTTTATGTTGGCGGGTAAGGTTGAAATCTTTTACAATATTCTTTTTACTGATGGAGGAAAACAACAGCGTCTTTGGCATCAATCGTCCCCGACTTATTCTCGAACACAAAATTACACACATTTTGTCGGTCATCAAATATTCGTTAAAGCGCGACGATAGCGACAACAACGATGAACATAATGCGGCGTTTAAAGATATCGAGCACATGAGCATCGACATTGACGACATGGATGATCAGGATATATTGCTACATTTACCCAAGATGGTGCGGTTCATCGACCGGGGACTTGATGGAGGAGGTGACAAAAAAGGAGCCGTGGTGGTACATTGCGCCATGGGAAAGAGCAGAAGCGTCACGGCTGTTGTTGCATATCTCCTTTGGAAATACCCGCATCGATTTGGAAGGTCAGATAAGGCAACGACTGCGAAAGAAGCTGTGGAGAAAGCGGTTGAGTGGGTGAGGCAGACGAGACCGATTGCTGAGCCTAATGAGGGGTTTATGGAGCAGTTGGAGATGTGGTGGGATATGGGATGTCCCTGTGAGAGTGATGATGCGGTTGAGAAAGAGGCAAAATACCAGAGATGGGTGTATAAACGGGAGGTGGAGATGGCTGCTGCTGTTGGGAGGGCGCCGGACTGGATCAGGTTTGAGGATGAAGAGATAAAAGAGGAGGAATCCAACAAAACAGCAGCAGATGGATGGGATTTCAGGTGTCACAAGTGTAGGAGGGTGTTGGCTACCGAGGCGTTTATCGTGCCGCATCAGGGAAAGGGGAATCAGGAAAAAGAGGGTTGTCCACATTATTTTGTTGAGGCTTTGTCTTGGATGAAGGAGACTTTGGAGCTGGGAGAGCTGGAAGGGCGACTGAACTGTCCAAATGCAAAGTGTGGTGGGCTGGTGGGGCGGTATTCATGGAAGGGGTTCAAGTGTAGCTGTGGGGAATGGGTTGCCCCGGCTTTGAGTTTGCAAAAGAGCAAAGTTGATAAAGTCCAGAGGGCTGCAGGAGGAAAGCAAGGTGGTGCCGGGGCTGGTGATATTTCCAGTCGCATGGCGGCTTTGGGGATACGGATGCCACCTGGACAGAGGAAGGAGAATCTTTGAGTAGAGGAGGAGGAGATACCCTTGAATTCCATGTTGGAATTTGGCAAGGTCATGATGCAGCCGGTTGCCTCAACCACAACCTTGGATGTTTGGGTGTCTTCATGTCGTTGTGAAACCTTTTACCGGACGGCTGAATGTTTCATATGACGAGATATTGAGCTGAAAGCGCCACCATTGTCAAGTGTAACTCTTCCTAAGCCAAAAAGGCGGGAGACAAGTTGCAAGGTTATGCAGTAGAGTTGCAGCAGATCTTTGCCGCTGACTTGCCATGATAACTCGAGTTGTTCCTCTCAAGGAGGTCTTGGAGGCAGATACCAAACAATCTGAATTGGACGTACAAGCAACTCAACCAATTCATCACGAAATCCGTGGCTTCCTCAGTCAACAAGGCCGTTTCCGAAATTCAACCAAGAGACCATTCATCATCATGATATATCTTGGGTCCTTCCCAAAGAAGTTACTTGTAATAAAACACAAATCCATTACATCTCTTTCCAAGAAGCAAAAATACCAGCGAAAAGAAAAGCCCTCTGCATGACAGGTCGTGCCAGGTTTTCAATATTTTAGCCCCTTGTTTACAAAGCCACGCACATGATGCTTTGTAACCTTGTCAGCTACACTAGCAAGGAATCTTGCATTTCTCATCCCCAATAGAAAACGGGACGAACATGCAAAGCATCACCAACCGGACCGTCAGATCCGTCAAGTGGTGTACCTACACTACACTTTCCGTACTCGGATCTGGTCACCACCGTCCGAAACCGCCGATCGGGGTTTAAAAGCCAAGTTCTTTCAAAGAGACAAGGTCCAGTTGGCGGCACCTGATCCGATCTTTTAATCATTCTTGACGGGAACTGAGTGAGAAAAAGTGACCTGTCAAAACCAAAAAGTTCATCATCACAGGGCAGAAGAGAAACATGTAAGCACTAGTCCTTTTGTGGTGAACGAAGCTGATGACACTGCACTATATATCTTTTGGTTTCAATGTCACCTTGCCTCGCACAAACTGTTCTTTTTCTTCTACTGCATATTTTCCTTGCATCTGGTAGGATACACAAAGCGACAAAACGGTTCCATGCATGGTTTGAGACGACCGTAGTAAAGTTGCAACGGTCGCGAATATATATATTGCCTGAGTCAGCCCATGCCGTTGGGGGATCGGCGTTGGGGATATAGGTATGGGGTGATGATATATGAGAATGTAAGACGGAGTTGGATTCCCATCGTCAGATGACAAGAACATGCACTGAGGATTCAGATCAACTCGAGAGAGATTTCAATCATCATGATCTCGTAAACACATCCACTCACAGCGTGAAAAGAACCTTTTAGCTCCCAGCCCTACCGAATCCTCCCGTCGACTCAAAAAAAAAAAAAAAAACGCCGCCAACAAAACGGCCAGCCACACATCATATCACAAAACAACGCTGGATGTTTCTTGGCGTGTAGGATTCCAATACATTCTCTTTTTGTGTTCCCAGTTCACGTCACACGGGCTGAATGGCGTCTTTTTTATGTGCGTTGGTTCCGCAAGTAAGCAGTGTCTGCATATTAGAGGTAGCTTCACTTATTCAAGAGTACGATCCATGATCGCTTACCGTCTGTCTTCTTTCCGAACCCAATGACCACAAGAACCAACCCACATGTACACACTCGATATTTGATAATTGATACCCTTTTGACGTGATCGGATCGTAAAGCAACCCAACGGCACAGCACGCACAGATCCAACACATGATAATGATGATGATGATGATATGGGAAATCTTGCGGCTCTCTTGCTGCCTTTCCGTTTCATTTCCCACTTCAGTAACATCCCAGGCCGTGTTTCCAATTCAAGAAGACACTTTTTCTTTTGCAACCCTCTCCCACTTGACACCTACGCCGCAGAGACAATAACACTTGACAGAATGGTAGGTAGGATCTGCGTAAGGGCAAGTGAAGCGATGTCACGGCACAGTAAATGTGCGCACAACCCTACCCGTGATACTCTACCCCACGTCACATCTTACTCGTCCCTGCTCCCGTCCATCTCCTCCTCTTCCGTTGCGGCATATGGACCATACACCTGGGGGATCGCCAACAGGGAAATGATTCCCATGGTACTCCTGCCCCCCACCCGTTGGATGTGTTGTTGGTGTGCCTATTCTAATGATCCCAGCTCGACAGATCGTGATGGTTGTTGGTCGCGATTTAGAAAAGCGAGCTTGTGAGTAGGTGGATTATCCGAGTGCCCCGGTACCTTGTCCATGTGGGTTTACTAATAATACGCGATTTCTTGTGTGACGAGTGGTTGGTTTGTGGTTTATGATGTCTGTGTAATAACCATCAAGACGATCCGGACAGTGTTTAGCGATGGTGCAGGTTCTTGTCTTGGCGTCATTTGTTCTGCCTTGAGGGTTGATCGAATCGAAAGTTCTTCTTTCCTCACGGCAAATTCTTGGGCACCGACGGAAAATAGCTTGGATCCCGCAGTCGTTCTCGGTTTCGCTTCGCAATTTCGGCTTGCCTCTTTTTGTTTATCCGCTGCTGGTAAAAGGTTCTGTCCATCATCATCCAGCACGTCAGCACCTATGCGCATACATCATTGAAAAGCAAAAAAACTCACTCCTTGAGCTCAAAAACGCGGGGCTCGTCGTCCTCGCTGACCGGAGAAGCCGCCGCGCCTTGGCTAGGAGATTCGACCTTGGTTTTGTCCTTGTCCTTCTCCTCATTGTCTGTTTTGTTTGCATCATCTTTGCCGTCCTTGTTTTTCTCCTTGTCGTCCTTCTCTTTCTCCTTTTCCTTCTTTTTCTTTTGCTTCTCTTCGTATTCCTTCTTCACCCTCTCAATCTCTTCCTCGAGCTCCTTTTTCTTGCGGGCCTCAATCGCGGCATGGTCGATCTTTGGGGTGCAGAATCCCTTGTCCTTGAGGTGGGCTGGACATACGTAGAACCAGTCCTTGCTGTCGTCGGTGATTAAAACGCTGGTGCTCGGTTTGAAGCATATTTCGCAAGACTTGGCCGACGTTTCTGCCACCTTTCGGTGTGTATAGACATTGGGGAATGACATTTGTCGACAGGGAATAAATGGTTGTGTTGTGTTGTGTTGTGTTTTGTTGTCTCGGGTGTCAAGAAGCTTGAAGCTTCCAGGGTGTGCTCGGTGACAGCGACACTCGGCACCGACAGCGGGGCACTCAGGAAAAGGGACCTGCCCAGTAAACCCCACTGTAATAAATCACCAAATTAACTGTGCAAATACACTGTCTCACCACCACCACCACCCCTTTTCTCGGAATACTAACATCACGTCACCAAATAAAAAGGTCTATTTTCACATTAATCTCTGGAATATCTAGGTACCCTTTTATAAAAGATACATTCCTCCCAAGAAATGCCGGAAAATTATCCTCTATAAGACCTCAATCCTCATACACCTCCAAACCGGTAATTGAGAGGGACATTAGCATCATGAATAGGTTGACCAACAGCCCCCAAAGATACAATGCCGGTAGGAGACGATGTCGTAGACGTCACCTTGTCAGTCAACTCCAAGCTGATGGTTGTCATGAAAATGCTATCTGAAGTTGTGTCGATGGGAGGGGTGACGGTAGGAACATCAACAGTGTCTGTGTCCGTGTATGTGTCAGTGCTATAGGGCGTGGTAGTCCAAGTATCATCATCAGTGGTGCTCGAACTGGTCGTCAAAGGTATATATGTTCCTGTTGAACGCGAGGTGCAACGCTTTGCTGGTGTCGTTGCCGTTGCCGTTGCCCCTGGGATAACTGATGAAACTGGTACCGACTTGAAAAGGGAGGAAGCCGGATCATCTTCTTCATCAGATGCATCCAGTGGCTTTCCGTCTTCCCCACAATCCCCGGTAAAACCAGAGATGCCGTGAGTTGATATGACGTTTTCTCCGCAATTTGAGTATTGGCCAAAGTAGATCTTGTGTTCCTTTTGGCGGAAAAGAGCTGTGCACATCCGTGTCAGTATTGTAACGTATTACAATGTTTAAAAGAACAACTCACCGTAAACGGACCGCATAAAGGTGTCACCCAATATCAAAAAGTCGTCGAATGCAGGGACAGCACCCAAGATGCACAATGTGTCATTGTTATCACCAAAGACTCCAGGCTCGAGTTCAAAAATGAACTCCTTGTATGGAACATGGATGGTGAAGTTGTTGAAGCCAAAGTCGATGGTTCCCGTCGCGTTGAGATGGCCACAGTCGACGATTGTCCCGTATGTAAAGTTGTCGATGGCGTCTGGGAAGAATTTCAAAAGGTTCTGAAAAGCGTTATATGGAAGATAAGTCATGGTTGTGCCCGTGTCCGGAAGGAACTGATGGTTAAAGTCGGGCTCAGTGACGGGAACAGAGAGACATGATCCAGGTTGTGTGACGCCGATGTAGGTAACGTTGACCCAGTATCTGAAACCAAGTCAGTGGACAATCATCATCTCCAAGGGGCCATGGAATATCCCCTTACCGGTAATAACTATCACTTCCAGGAGGGAACTGTCTAGAGTTCTCAATTGGATGAAGGGGTCCCGTGAACTTGGCCATATCAATTCCTCCGAAAAGCACCTCACCTCCATTCTCATCCACACTTCCAACGGCCACACCAAAGTCCTTGTCACGAATCATACCCTGGGAATGCATCTCATCAATGATGCCACTGTAGTTTTGATTAAACCCGATGCCGTACCCAGCACCAAAGATTCCAGACATCATTCCAGATGACCACTTGGCCAATCCAAATTGAACAGGCGCCGGGATTGCTGCTATCTCGTCCTCGGACTCGACAGTACTGACATCTACAAAATATTGTGAGCAACGAACAAAGACTGAAAGGGACTGGCATGGTTTATACATACCTGTGAAGCTAATGGTATCCTTGTAAAAGGTGAGAAGTGCCTCACCACTGCCGTATGAAACGTATTGAGGAGGATAGGTCGAGTTGATGTCAATGACGGACTCGGATTGTTCTGGGACGTAAATGCCTAGACTGCGGCAAAGCTTTTCATATGCTGGGTTCCATGAATTGCCGCTGCACTGAGGGCTGACCCAAGTTTCTGAGGATCCCGTGTCAAAGTCCAAGGTGGTGAGCTGGGGAGGATTGCCAATCCAGACTGAAACAGAATTGTTAGATAGATTAACCGGACGAGCTTTTGGGTGGTGGTTAGACTTACGTTTGATCCCATATGCCATCTCCTTAAAGTAGGGATTCAAGGGGGATTTGACAATTGTTGGACTGGGTCTTGCCGAAGAAGAGGATGTTGTGGTCGAGTCATCCCAGCTGCTGCTGAAAGTTTCATGGTTTTGCCATTGGACAAACCCCTTTTGAGCATTGTCCCGAACAGAAGCTGACAATGGCTTTCTGCGACGCATGGGAAGACGAAGCGTGTAGTTGTTTGCTGCAGCATACTGGGCAGCACGAGACGCTGAGTTGGGTAGGGCTGCATCCTGAGGAGCATGACCAGAAACGGCTGCAGCTGCAGTGGTCGTTGCAAGAAGACACAAGGCCAGAAGGATGCTCATGATGTTGATCATTGTTGAACAACAAGGTAGAAAAGTCCAAGTTTGAATAGGAGGAATGATCTGGAGAGTTGACTGCCCAAGGGAGAGTTAATAAGGACATTTTTCTCAAGTTCATCTCTTCTTTTCCCCTGGCGGAATTTGTCCTCATCCGAGACTTTTTTGTTTTGATTTGAAATGATTGTACGTCTTCGGTTCTGATATGCTTTCACCGTGACGTGCCACTGCGTTATTGGCAGTAGTATTATCTCCATGGTCACGGACGGAGACGGGATGATTTGGGAACGCAAACACTCAAAAGGAGAACTTGGTTGCTAAAGACAAACCAAACAGATTTTTCAAATGAAGCCATATCCTTTTCTGTTGTAAACAAACATTTTCAACCATGTCGGCATCCTGAAGCTAGTTACACGGGAAAATATCTGTTTGCGGCATTCCATGGCTTGTTTGCTTGAATAGTAGCAAACAAAAAGGCCGGGAAACACGGTGTAACTCTTGTTTGTTTGGTTGCTGTTACATGGCACGAGTATCAGGTAAACAACAGATGAGTCCTCAGATAAAGTTCACAGCTTACACGGGAAGTCGTTGCCGTCGTTGCACACGGACGGGACCTGACTACACCGATGACTGAAAATGCTCTGATCACTGCATCTGGTATCACCCCCACACAAAGTTACTGCCAATCTTGGAGGAGATGACCAAAGGAAAGAGGTAGTGGTTTGGGACGGTTTCCCTCGGCTTCATCTGCCATGCAGTGTGCAATCAAGGCAACATAACTACTGCTTTGTGAGATTGCGGATAGAAATGATGATGTCCAGAGGCCGCCATCGAGGTTGGCCAATAACGCAATGCCCCCCCTTTTTTTTTCTCCATGGCATTTCTTGGTATGCAGTGTGTACGTGATGAGTTAATATATCGCTAAACGCGCGGATCAAATGAACTCCTATCATGATATGATGACTGAGGAAGATTGCGCGGCTTTCGTCACCGAGTCATTATTGTGCAATGGAATTCAACGGAGGGTCCAAATCCCCACCGGGCCCGAACCGAAGTCCAGGCCATCAAGGTATCAAAAAGTAGCGTCGTACCTACAGATTCGTCCATGTGAGATTCAACTGTATATGTAAAGATGATATATAAATAAAAAATCGCGCTCTTTTCCTTGGCCATTCTCTTTTTCCCCCTCGATTTGTCTCACATGGTCCCTTTCTGTTGAAGGTACGGTAAGGTAGGTATGATGTATCCCCTCTCTCCTGCCAAGTCCTTCTGTTTACTTCTCCACCTCTCCACTTGACTCCTCCCCCTCCCCGCCGCTCGCCAAGGCATCCCTACATCGCGTGATTTCCACTGATTTCCGTCTCAGCTCTTTGACTGTGTGTTGGCAAAAAGAAGGTGGGGTGCAGAAACACAGAGGCCTCCACAATTCTCCAGGAAAGAGGGGTTCGGAAACACGGCATGAGGGGGACACTGGGGAGAAGGGGGGGACATGTCCCCTTCATCAGACCAAACATAAATAGAGGGTTCGATTCTCCCTCCTCGGAAACTTTTCAACAAACCAAATCTTGTCCTCCACCACCAACAACAAAACCAAACAAGAAAATCAAAATGTCTTTCCATCTCTCCGCCGAGGACATCCGTCTCGATGACGGCCACATCTTGAGGGCCCGCCTCCACAACGGCGAGGACCACGTTGATGCCGAGATTGACCTCAACGAGTTCATTGGCAATGACAACGGTATGATCCGATTACCCTCTCTTGACACAACTACCCATATCTGACAAGGCTGTGCAACAGGCAACTTCCAATGGGGTGGCGAGAACTTTTCTCTCTCCGCCGAGGGTGTTTCCTTTTCCCTCGAGGGCGCTGACAATGTTCCTGTCCTCCGCGCCGGTCTCAAGGACGTTGAAGGCGAGATCCAGTGGAGAGATCTTAACCTCGCTGAGCGCCTCGGCAATGCTGGCGGCAACTTTAACTTTGGTAAGTCATCACTGCTCGTCTTGAATTTACTCGGTACTGATACTGGTATTAGAGTAAATTCAATCTTGATAACACGAGGAGGATATCATAGCTCTCTCGGAATAACAACAAGAATTTGATCAACTGTCGTTCCATCTATGATTGCATGTGATTTAGATCGTCAAGCTCCCTAGTGCCAACCGCCTCTACCATTTCGTCATTATTTCTAGCTTATTTTGACGACATGTGACAAGGGTCCTGCATGTCTGTGACCTGACAGATCAAGTCACCCCTGTCATTACCACGGTACTTGACATTCTGGTTAGCTCCTGAAACTCCACAAGCCCGATCCCGAATCTTTGACATATATTTTTGAGACCTGTAGGACCATGCGATTGTGATAAACGCCATTTACATGGAATTCAGGACCCAATGGTCTCGAGAGAAGAGCGCATAAAAGGTGCGGCGCGGCTCATTGTTGAATGCAAGATTTTGGCCTCAGATGACCTGATGATGATGATGATGATGGCAAACAGTGAGATTTAGAAGGAGGAGGTTATTAACAAGAATATATTGGTAAAAAAGATTGATGGTGATGTGACGGTGGCTGAGAATGGAAATGCATGACTTGGTTTCCATCATCCGGTCCATTTTAAAAACTCGGTAGTACTGACATTGATGCACGACATAACTTTCTGACCAGCCTTCTTTGTACCTAATTCATCAAGTATTTAAAACCTTGCACAGCCAGCCAACAAGGCTATAGCAAAATACAAAGCTTGCCGAGTGGTTGTCGATATTCTTAAGGAGAAATGACGATGAAAAGGGGGCGCGAAACGTGGCACTCAAACTGAAGCAATGCCCTGTATCAAACATCAAATAACTCGAGCATCGGCAGAAAACTCACTCAGACTGCCAATGCATGCAGTCGTGCCCCAACCGCTAAGATGGTTGCCCTCCCTGATGTCCTCTCCCATATGTCCATTTCCTTGACGGCCATTCGGCTCACCCGTGCCATTCCTTTTGTCTTCAGAACCTGAGACTTCTGTAAAGCTCGAAAGGGCTTTCTCGGCCAGCTGATTCGACCGGTGGTTCTGTGCTCGTCGTTTAGTTTGGGAAAGCCAATCCCGGAGTTCTTGGCATCGCTTCTTCTGTAGATACAATAAGTCACGAAGCGTCTTATTGGACTCTCTGAGAAAGCTATTGGACTCTCGCAGCGTTTCCACAAGGTGCCTCTCAGCCTCTAGCTCCTGCTTTGCTTGTTCAGCCTCCTTTTGTGCCCTCCACGAGTCCGAACGCGCATCAGCTGCTTCATTCAAATATTGATTCGCGTTCTCGGCTCTCTCTTCTGCGATAGATAACCATCGTTCGAGATTGCGGTTGGCTTCATGAAGATTGTTGATGTCTATTTGAAGGTCCTTTATGGTTTCCTCTTGGTCCCTTATGGTGTGCTCCATCTGCTCTGTCGAATCTGCCATCTCTTGGTTTGTTTGTGGGTTGGTTGAAGTTGGCTTTTTGATTTTGAGAAATCCAAGTAAATCACGAGAAAGAGGGATTTGAGTAGGCTGTTTGGAGAGAGATGAAAATGGACAGGTACCCAATTGAATAAAATTTAAAAAGACGGAAAAGTCAAAAAATGAGGATCCACTCTATGGGCAAATAAGGAAGGGACCACCCACAATATTGGGTTTCACCGTGACAATGCGGCGGCTAAGATAAAGAAGGAAAGAACAATACAAAGGTCAAGAACCTTGATGACCTTGCGTCCATTTTATGGGTAATCTTTTCACCGACGCCTTGAACACAAAAGTCTGTGCATGTGCCAGTGACACATCCACTTGAATTTTCAACTCGTTCATTATCGAAGAGGAGATTATACGGCATCACCTAGCAAATAATCACAAAGAATCCACAGTACGATAGTCAACATCAGCAACACTCGTTGATTTTAATAAAAAAGAAGAGTTTCTGGATAGGCGTTTGGAGGTGGCCCATCAAAACGTGGCTCGGGATCAAGATCCAAGAGTGTCCGGATCCAGAAATGAAGAGGAAGAGTCAAGAGAGGCTGAGCCAGGAGCGATAATTTGATGCCCTTCAGTGGTTGGGACCGGAAGCCGGCAGATTGAAACATGCTCGCTATTCACTGTTGAATGCCCATGTGGATCAAACCTGGAGCATCGGATGAACTATTTGGGTTGCCTTTAGGGTCTGATCATAGTTCTGCCGGTGCCGATGTTGATGTTTAGGATGCACATGGGTGCTCCTGGCACCTAACCTCACATATGCTATGATGCCGAGGCTGGCCAAGAAAAAACAAGGTGATCTAATGAGTGGTATCGGCCCGGAGTCTTTCTCGGGGGAAATACATGTGATTTCGTGTCATAGTTATAGTAAAGATGTCGAAGAGAGACGTGGTGGCTTCTGTGGAGTCTAGAACACGGAGATCTCGAGGGCTGGATTGTCAATCAACATTTACAATAGATTTTCAAGGTCTATTGGCACAATCTTTCGAGCTCTTTACTTTTTCAGTCTTTCTGCTTTTCGAGCTCTCTGCTTTTTGAAAAGCTCTTTTTATCCTTTAACAAGGCCTTTTTAATTCAAAAGAACACCTCATATTTTCTCTAGATTCCTTTTTATTTTTGAACAGGCTTAATTACACACAAACATGCCTTTTCAGTCTTAAATATGCATGTATATAATTAGGTACACGTATTGAATGTAACTGAGGGCCTCTATTACACCTTGATACGAGTTAGAAGATATCAGCATGCATGTGGTGGTCTCTGGGCTGACTGATGAGAATCCGCGCGCGACTGAGCAATTGAACAGTTTCTGAGGAGCAACCCGACTCTACATGATTTAAGAAGATATCTTTAAACTGTGCGTTAATCTTCATCGATTAGCAGCAGTGTCAAGTTTACATCATTAGTGCAGTCGAAATAAATTTTCCAATATTGAACTGTGATATGATCACAATCTTGGATTTTAACTTGCCAAACACAACATATGCCGCTGAACGAACAGCATCTTGACATCTTGACATGTTGATAACCTCTTCCAAAATCGGCATAATGATTCTTGATGAATTATACCGGCGGAAATATTCTGAAAGAACTGCTTGTAAGATTATAAGCGTTGGGGAAAGTATTTTCCCGTGGATTGCTGCGGTACCGTTGAATGTCGGCTCCATGGTGAGCATGGTCAAGCCTATCAGTAAGATAGGTTAACCTGACCAAGTCCCACGTAACCAGGGTCCAACTATTCCGAAGAGATACCAGTGAAGGCGCATAACGGTTTTGGTTTCAAGTTGATGGTACTAACACGCCGTTTTCAAAGAGCCGACTCCCGTACTTGATATGCACCGGCGATAAGTTGATGTGGACGATGTGTCGTTAATCTAACCTTTAAGCATCCGTGGTCTAAGGCACACTAAAAATCACCTCATTTCTCTAGCTCGACGCCATGTAGATTAAACTCGTTCATCTGAACTAGCAATCAAGCTAAAACGCGGGGAACTTGATATCTATATAAAAATGCGGGGATGGTCCAAATTAAATCCAGTTCTCTTTCTTTTACTCAGTTTGCTCATCATTCCGAATGATTTCGGGTTTGAAGGACGCACATGGTGTGTGGTTGACAGCCGGAAAAGTCTTTATCCGCAAGATGTCATGATGTAGGGGTGCATGTTTACATACCCCTGAGGATCTTTGTGATGTTGGTGATGCGCCTAAACATGCACCTCATGCAGGAGAACGAAAATCTCACAGGACCAAGAAATCCCCATCGTTAACAGCAGGGTTTTCCTCGATATTTTACCGCTTGACCTTGTTCCCTTTGCTTTTTCCCCAAACTTTGTGACAATGTTTGGGGCTGAGACTGTGGAGTTTTGTACGGAATGACCGGAATTCCATTGAGGCCATTACTCAATGGTTGAATGAAATCTCCACGTTTTCCACCGTCATCGGAACGGGTCATGTTCGACGGAGAATTCGCGGGCTTCTAGCCAGGTCCCCGCTTGAATAGTATCCACAAGAGTGGCCACCGAGTGGCAATATCAGGCATGTCAACGGTCATGCACCCCAGATGCCCATAGGATTACCATGTAAGATAATTCCACAATTCACGATATGTGAGAAGCTGATCCCAGCGAGAAGTGGCCAATCCCGCCGACACCGGGTGAAAAATGGGATGAACCGCGGTGACTCCAAGGTCAGCAGAAAGACGAACTCCTTCCGCACATAAAAACTTGCATGTTCCCGCCTTTTTCCCCAGACTTTCGAACGTTCGAATCATCCATCTGATCTCAACCGTTGGTCTCTTGGATCGCCTCGGGGGAAGCTTGGCCACTTTAGCTCCCGCACTGCAACCCGACTCCACACTCGTTGTTTAATTACACCAAACCATCACCATGTCAGTAAAAGCATCACCACCCGTCGAGGTGATCGACGAGAAGAGACCAGATGGCGGATTCAGCAGCGCCGAAGAGGGCTCCAACTTTGCCGTTGAGGTACCACCAAGGTACAGCGCCGACGAGAATGACGGAAATGAGTCCGAGATCAACTATCACGTTCTTGAGTGGTGGTGAGTTTTTTTCCTTCTTTATTCTTTTTTTCTGTCTGGTCAAAGCTGACACACATAAAAAGGCAAGCCGGTGTTGTCTTGATTGCCGAGACGGTCTCTCTTGGTATCCTTTCGCTCCCTGCCGTGGTGGCAACCGTGGGTCTCATCCCCGGCATCATTTTGATTGTCTTTATGGGTCTTTTATCCACCTACTCTGGCCTCGTCATGGGAGAGTTCAGAAAGCAATACCCTACTGTTGAGAACTTTGGCGACGCGCTCGAAATCGTTGGCAATTCCATCGGCCAAGGCAGACTCTTCAAGGAAGTTTTTGGTTGGGCGCAGATGATCTTTCAGATCTTTGTCATGGCCAGCCATCTTCTCACCTGGACCATCTGCCTCAACACCCTTACCAACAGCTCTACCTGCACCATCATCTGGGCCGTCGTCGGCATGATCGTCTTTTTGGTCCTGAACCTTCCTAGAACCCTCAAGGCTGCCGGTTACTATGCTTTCTTCTCCTTCGCCTCCGTCTTCATCGCCGTCATGATCACCATGATTGACGTCGGCATCGAGAAGCCCATTGGAGAGGGCAGCATTGATCTCTCGCGGGCCATCGGTTTCACCCAGGCATTCCTCGCCGTCACCAACATTGCCGTCGCCTTCAGCGGTCACTCCTGCTTCTTCAGCGTCATGGCCGAGTTCAAGCAGCCCAACGACTGGCCCAAGGCCCTCTTCCTCCTCCAGATCTGCGACATGTCCCTGTACATTGTGGTCTCGATCGTCATCTACATTTATGTCGGCCCCAGCGTCCCATCTCCTGCTCTTTCCGCTGCCGGTTCTCTCACCGTACGAAAGGTCATTTGGGGAATTGCCATCCCCACCATCGTCCTTGCCGGTGTCATCTACGGCCACGTCGCCGTCAAGTACATCTTTGTCCGCATCTTCAAGGGCACCAAGCACGTCGCCAAGAACACCAAGACTGGCTGGTTGGGATGGGCCGGAATTGCCACCGTTCTTTGGGGCATCGCCTTTGTCATTGCCGAGTCCATTCCCGTCTTTAGCAACTTGCTCGGTCTCGTCGCCGCCTTGTTTGCCAGCTGGTTCTCCTACGGCCTTCCCGGCATTCTGTGGCTCTGGATGAACTGGGGACAGTGGAACAAGAACGGCAAGACCATGGCCATGTGCGCTCTTAACTGGTTGTTGGTTGTAGTTGCAAGCGTTATTTGCGTGTGTGGTTTGTGGTCAACGGGAGAGGCAATTGCCGAGGATAAGGGCAACGCACCATGGAGCTGTGCCAGCAACGCTGCTGCTTAGAGAGATGATTGGATACCCCTTTTTATACTTATTTCATAGTTTCTAATATTAATTTTCTTGTTGACGGAATCTTGTGGCCTTTTATTCTGACTTGAGCCCTGTCTGTGTCAAGGAGGTTCCCATTTAAGTCAATGTCATTCGGGAGTCCATTCGAGTCGGGCTGAGTTTGTGAAGGCGGTTCTCGCCGTCTTCCATTTGTGTACAGACTTTCTCTTCGTGGAACCAAACAGATCCAACTTTTCCATCCAAGGTAAATCGTGGAAGTCGTCCTTTAATTAATTGCAAGACGATTATTGTTGTGCGCATTAGCTTTTTCCGTCTCGACCCAATTCTCAACCTCTTGGAGATCCGATAACACTGCATCACCAGGACAGACCATATCCATGAAGTCATCCATAATTCCCAAAGTCGGAGGGTGCTCAACATTTTGCATGTGATCCATCTTAGCACCCTGGAAAGAGACTCTAAACCCAATGGAGGGGCTCTCAGGTAGCTCTAAGATAGGCGGTTTGCCCTCAATGTGCGAATGTAGTTGAAGATGTCTCTCCTCTGAATAACAGTAGTGCCGTTGGAGTCTGGGTGGGAGGGGAGAGAGAGGGAGGGAGGAGGGGCGTTTTTTTATAGATTTTTTTTGCATAACTAACTTAGTCTCTTTTTTCTTTTTTTTCTTTCCTTTTTTTTCTTTTCTTTTTTTTCTTTTTTTTTTCTTTTCTTTTTTTTTCTTTGGCCTTTTTTGTTGCTTAAACTTCTAGAAAAAGAAAACGGACGGCTGGAGTAAACAATGCAATCACATAAACTTTTCGATTGAAATTTCCACCTACTAAGCTTTTTAGAACAACAATTAACGTGCGTGATAAGCGAGTGCACCAGATAAGCGAATGCACCACTTTCTACCACCCTACCATAACTATCTTCAATTTCTACACAACCACAC
>MU865474.1:20868-49358 GCA_033297215.1 Podospora fimiseda | reverse complement strand
TGCACTTGAGTTCGCTCACGCGTGTAAATAATTGTAGAGGGACCGCATATCCCATAGGGATGGAGGCATCGCCTCCAGCGGTGTAAGATCAATAACAATAATAATAACATTTTAAAAATCAGCATTTTACGCCACGATCACAATCATCATGTTGAACAGATCCAAAAAACAAATTCACTTACCACATCGACAATGATTATTTGAGGACAATTAAAAAAGAATTCCAGTGAGATGATCTTTGAGTCAAATTTTGATGAGAAGGCATTTTAAGACTCAAATAACTACCTACCTACCTAAATCAACCTACTTCATCTCACCCCCAAAAAAGAAAAAAAAAACCCCCAAATGTCAAGCTTCTAAGCTCTATCTATAGCAAAAAAAAAACACCAAAAAAGACCAAATTATAAACTAAATCCCCTCTCCACAACCCTATTTTACAGACTTATCCCCCTTCAAATTAACAAAAACCCACCCTCCATCAATCCTCTTTTCAATTTCATACTTTTATTCTCATCATCATTTTCGTAAACCCAATACTCACTCAAACATCCCGCTTCTTTACAATTAAAACAAAAGTCTTTGTCTTTTTCAAGCAGCTTCTCTGTACAGAATTTGGGATCTCTGGTTTTGCAAGATAATCCTCGAAGAATCTGATGAGCTATTTTGATTGTTTGGTTTCCTGCGTCGTTTGTGTTAATGTAGAAGCAGGTGCAGAGTTGTTTTTCATTTTTTGTGGGAAGTGGAGTTGGAGTGCGTGATGGGGGAGGTCGTGTGGATTTGTGAGGTGTTGTTGACGTTGATGTGGTATTAGAAAGTTTTGTTGATTGGTTTTTGGGTGTGGTGGTGTTGGAAGACATGATTGAGTTTCTCTTGGAGGTGATATTAGAAGAATAAGGAGGATAGTATATAGAGAGATATTTGGACGTTGTTAGTGCGTGTGACTGGTGACTTAAATACAGGTATTCTGGTAAAGGGAGCTTGCTGGCAATGAGTCAAATGTTACACTTAGATCGTCGTTGAGGGCTGTTGACGGTTTCTGGAAATGATGATTTTGTACGAGTCTTATCACATGGCTTTGAAAAGTGTCAAGATAAACAATTAATTTGTCTGTGGACACAAATGTCACCGAAAGTGTGCCACAGGATATGAATACTTTTCTCTGGGTTACATTGTGTATATGTGAATATAATATTTTGATACAAGTCATTTCCCGATCTCTTTAATGCCTCATAAAGAGCTGCTGCCAAAAACAAAAACATGTATTATATTGTAAGATCTGATGGATAGGTATTTCCCACTTCAAACTAAGTATCTAGGATTTATCTATTGATCCTCCCAACTAAAATTCGGCTCTGCATCCCAGTTGATAAACTCTGCCTCCAGACTCTCGTAATCCACATAGTCAGAATCATTTGTATTTCCCGAATCACCCGATGCTCCAGTAGCAGTGTGAGAACTACCGCTCCCACGCCCTTGGTTGGCTCTCATAGAAGCCTCATATGCGTTGCTCGGGGTTGCTGGAGTCGGAGTGCTATTTGGCTGCTGTGACATGGCGTGTTGAGTAAACCCCGATGATTGTACGTTCGGGGGCGCCTGCTTACAATTCCAACAGCCCGCGCCGGAGCCGGACCTTTGAAACTTGAAGCACCAGTTTGTCGTTTTAACAGTTTAGCACTTCGAACCCGGGTGTCTTGGGTCTTTCCAACCGTTCCGTTGTTGACAACCACATGGCCATTTTTGCGGTTTCTTTCGCCCGCAGAACCATTGACCATAGCAAGCCGCGCAACGGCTTCATTCTCCATATTGTTGAATAGAATTTCATTTTCCGGGCTTCAAACAGTCCTTAGCGAGCTCGGATGTTGCGCAAATACAGTGCCACCAGCCGACTTTATTGATCTTCGACCTGCCTTCTTTTGGTGCTAAGCCGCCGCCAACATCTCCTCCATCATCATACTCTATGTCCGAACATTTGAAGCAGGTGCACTCACAACAATACTGTCCTGGCCCAAGGGTTTGCTGTGGGTGGCATCGGGCTTTGACTAGTTTGGTTTTGCATTTAGAAAGGGGATGCCCTGGCTCCCGGTTATGGTTGCGTCGTCTGCACTCACGCCCACAGACCTGGCATTTTGAAAATAGAGCGTATATATATGGCTGTTTTCAAAATATTCGAGTATAACTTGGAAAAATTGCCCTTGGTATAGAATTGGAAAATTTGCACTGCTGGATAGGAGAGGAGGGACTTGATATAGGCGTTGACGAAGAAGACTTTGCCACAATTGTCAAGGCATGACCCGTGGAGACTAATACGTGGGAGACTACATGTATTCACTCGTGACTATTTTCCACTGTAATGTGAATGAAAGAAACTTGATACGAGCCATTGTTCCCGCGAGATACAAACAGAAATATTGTCTAATGATAAAAAAGGAAAATCAAAAAAACAAAAAAAAAACGCCTTTGCTTCATTGACCTTCATAATAATACCCATAATCACTCAAGCAGCAGGGGCACCATATGATGCAACAGGAACTTGTCCTAGAGCAAGAAAGAAAAAAAACTCTGTTAGCAACTTTTAATAAAATGACCAAAAAAATAAAACTTACCCTGACTCTGCTGCTTCTGCTGCCACTTGTTGTACTGCTCAACCCCGGTCTTGGCGGCAGTCTCATACGTCTTTCTGGATCCCTTGTGACCAGACATCTCATATGCGACTGTCAAAATTAAAAAATCAAAACGTCAGTTTCCTTTTTTTCTTTTTTTTTCTTTTTTTTTTTTTTCCTTTGGGGCAGGTGTTACTTACTTCCTGCCACGTGCCCGGCAATGATGCCATTCACTGCTGCATTGGATGGACGTTGTGCTTGGGAAGGAGCAGGAGCACCTGATTGTTGGTAATACGCCGCTTGCTGCTGCTGTTGAGGAGGAGGGTAATATCCACCTTGCACCGGTTGGTATTGCTGCGCCGTGGCAGGGCGGTAACCCACTTGCCCATTCTGTTGAATATTGTGTTGAAGCGGTTGAACGGCAAATCCTTGAGTCTGTTGTTGCTTCTTGGCCTTATTCTTCTTCTTCTTGTCCATTGACTTTTTGCGCTTGAAAAGCTTAAAGAGAATTCTGACTAGACCTCCTTTCCCCATTTTTACTAGATTTTGAGTTTAGGTTGTTTGGGTTGTTTGGGTTGTTTGTTGTGTTGTTTTGATTGAGATGGTTCAAGTTGTGTGGAACGGTATGACATCGTTCCTGTGTTATATATCCGATATAAGATCTTGTGCCCGGGTGGGTGTAGAGGATGGATCGGGTCATCGGCCAGGTCGGTGGCCCCTGTCTTGTTTTGACCTCATTCTCAAGCAGCTGCGAGACACAAACGAACTCGGGGTATTTAAAGTCTGGCCAATTTTGGCGACCTCTCAGGTCTCTTTCATCTTCAACCAGCAATTTTCTTTGCTTCTGCCTCAAATTCTTTCCACGGCATCAACAGTTTTCAGTTTTATCAATCGTCATTTCAGTGCTTCATAATGTCTGATCCAAAAAATCTCCCCCAGTCCGACAGCAACAATCGCGACTGCAACGTCGTGTAGGACCGCGGCGACACCAACGGCGATACCAACGTACACCAACGGCCACGCCAACGGCCACCTACATGATGAGCCCGGGGAAACTCTCTCAGACGCGACTTTATCACTGACTTCTGGCCTCGCATCTCTAACTCTTGCACCAAAGCATGGGTCCGGCAATACCCGCCTCCAACGAAACCTGAGCTCACACCTTCCCCTCCACCCGAGTCTGAGCTCGCATCCAAACCTCGAACCCCTCTACCCACTTCACCACATCCAAAACCTCGAACCCCTCTGCCCACTTCACCACTTCGGAAAGCCAAGTTCAGCGGAGAGCGCAATTACAGAGATCGGAAAGCGGCCAAGCAAAGAGTACGGGCGGGGGAGCGTAGAAAATGTGCTTGCCAGCATGCACCCGAGTCTTGTCAGTAGAGAGGGGAGATCGGCAAAACGAAATGTAAAGAATTTGCTCCTCCTGACGTCTATCGTCCCTTGATAATACAGCAATCTTTGCCAAGAAGGAGATATTGCAATGGCTGCATGCGACTCCGTGGCCGGCGTGGTTGTGGCAATGCCAACGACTGGCTAAACTAGAAGGGATAAAGGTTGCATGGGAATAGGGAATTCGGGATAATTAAACAGCGGCTACAATAATAGACAGCGAATAAAAAAGGCATATTCCATTTTAAAAAGGCATGTTCATTCGCGTCAGGCTGGGATATTCGTACCGGGCTCGAGGGATATTATCGAGGTCACAGTACTTTTAACAAGGTTAACAGTACATGTAGCTGGTTTGTATTTTAAAAGTTGTTTGATTGGATGATCCACTTGATGAAAAGGGATGGTTATTGTACAATGAGGTCGTGCAAGTGGATTGAGCAGGTTTGTAACGAGGACAAAAAGTGAAATTTAGAGATGGTTCAAAGAAGTATATGCACAGATAATATAAAAGAACTCCTCAAACGCCGTCGCCATCGTGATCAAAACCATCTTCAGAGTAAAGGTTGCAACCACAGCTTTTCCAAGACAAAAACCAAAACTAAATCCAACCAAGACCCCAATAAAAAGAAAAAAACGTCAAGAACCCCAACGTCCCCCCCCCCTCCCCCCCCCTCCCCCCAAAAAAAAAAAAATCCAAATCATGTCAAACATTTTTTTCCCTTCCTTATCACCTTCTGACTCTGACTCTCACTTTCTCAAACAGCATCATCGGCAAAAACCTGATAAGCAATAACCATAATCCACAACAAAAACACGGCACCAACCAAACCAAACGCAAAGACGGCCTGCCAGCTCTGACATATGCTTCTCTGTTGCAACCAAGCCAATGTTTCAAGGCTTTGGCCCCTTGATTCCTGACTAAACACGTATAAATTGCAGTTGCTCGATACCGATCCCGAGGGACCCCATAGTTGGACCGAAATCACTACTAAGCCAACTAACCAGAGAACGAAAAGGATGAAGCCGCCTATCATTACGATTGAAGGGAGGAGACGTCGTTGAAAGATTAGGAAGAGGAGGAGGAGGATGAAGAAGACGCAGAGGGAGGATACTGTTATGTAGTAGGGGAAGTACCTGACTTCCAGTTAGTGGGGAGACAAAAAAAAAAGGGGGAGGGGGAATAAGTACCAGGGTATTGGAAGGAGTAAGGTTTGTTGAGTAGAGATGAATGTTGAGAAGACGCCGATTATGGTGCATGCGGCTATTAGCATTATGAGCATCCAGAGGTTGAGCTGGACGGCGGGCCAGTGGTACTTGTGGACGCGCTCGGAGAGGACGCGACGGGAGTAGACTAGGGATCTCGACCCGGAGGTTACGGTTGATGTTGCTGCCATTTGGAATGAGGATTCTATCGAGTGTAATTCGATGTCGTCGTTATCGTGGTTGAGGTGGGAGGGTTTTGACTGTCCTCGTCGTCACAAACCCGTTGGTACTGTCGCGCAACAACAATACGGAGTTTTCTTTATAAACAAAATGTTTCGTTTCCCCCTTACTTTCCCCCACGATTTAGATCTGATCTGATTTGACCTCGTCCGACGACCTACAACGGCCAGCCAGCCGTCAAGGCCGCGCGCGCAAAACCCTTCAAACTGTCAATTCGCGCTGGCTGCTGTTCGTCGATCGGATCGTCGCAAAAGCGCAAAATGTGGATCCTTGTCGCTCGATCGTTGTGGAGTTTATCGTTTTGGAGGGGTTGGGGAACCGATCTTCTAGGATTCGTGAAGAAAGAATAGGGATTGAAAATAAAAGTATTTACAAAAAAACAGAACAACAGCAACAAAATGCGCAATGCGACCTCTGTGTTACGTTTCTAGAATAGAGATTAGGCGCCTCTGTCTCCTTCTCACAGGATTTCCCGCGCCGCCTGGGGAGGAAGATGAACAAACGCGGGATCTAAACGTCTTGGCGCGAATGGAGTCGTGGAAAAGAAGGAAAGACAAGTGACACTGACAGGGGGGTTTTGTCAGAAGATATAAAATATCAGATAAAGGAGCTCTCGACTTTATCATTGGTTTTCCTGCAAAAAGAATCAGGCTCAATTGGGTGTCAATCTAAATAATTCACATGATATCACAATCATATGAGTTGTTCTGTCGACATCTTTGGTTCGAAACAAGATTGGATGGCTTCGCGCGGGGGAGGGGCACAGGAGGAAATCTGTGGGTGGTGCAGACGGGATACTTGCAATTGGTGGCTGGGCCGTTTTAAATGCAGGTGGCAGGGAAAACCGCAGTGCGTAAAACTCTCCACACCAACCAACCAGTGCAACATCACCGTCATCGTCGTCGTCACCATCAAAAACTGTCGCGAACGTTATTCATACGCAGATAAAAATTATGTTCAACACTACACTATATTCAATCCAAAACCCACCATCTAATGTGAGATTCCGCGCTACCTTACCCAACCAGATAAACAAATACACATGCGAAAAAACAGAACAAGAAGATGCTACCCTGCCTTTGCGACCAGAGAAAATGAGAAAATGCCAGTGAAGGCCAGTCTATATAAATGACCAAAGAGAATGAATAAGAGAGAAAAGAAATAACCTAAAGCAAGCTCTCACCCAATGCGCACCGCACCAACGAGCAACCAGCTCTAACAGTCTCATGCGCACCAATATCGTTTGGTGGCGCAAGACTGGGATTGACCTCGACAAGATCAACAGCAACCAAGCTTCCAGTCTCGTGAACGCACTCGCAAATGTAATCACCTTCACGAAGGGTCAATCCTCCACGAACGGGCGTACCAGTCGAAGGCGCCCACATGGGATCAAGCGCATCAACGTCAAAGGACAAATGAATAGGTGTGTCGCTGCCGATATGCGCCAAAGCCATCTCCATGACGCGACCAATACCATGACTATCACCAAATCGTCAGTAAATCAAACCAATTCCTAACCCCAGAGGAAAAAAAAAGAGAACTTACCGATCAATGTCAAACATGCTAAACGCCTTAACCCCATTCTCCCTCAAAATCCTCTTCTCCCCTTTATCAACATCCCTCAAGCCAATATAAACCAGCTTCTTCAAACTAATCTGATTCTCCTTCTTCACCCACCCAAAGATACTCTCATCCTCCTCCGTGGCCAATCCAGTCAAGAAACTAACCGGCATGCCGTGAATGTTTCCGCTGCCGCTAGTCTCGGGGGTATTGATATCAGCGTGCGCATCAACCCAGATCACAGCCATTTCCCTGCCCAGTCTCTCGCGAATGGCCTTTGCGGTGCCTCCAATCGTGCCGATGGCAATGCTGTGGTCTCCGCCGAGGGTGAGGACCAATCTGCCTTCCTTGGCTTGAGTGTATACCTGGTCTGCGATGCGGCGGGTGACGGCGGACACGGCGCGGGGGTTCTTCATGTTGCGATGGGGAGGATCGTCAGCGGGGACGAGGTCGGTATAGAGGTGGACCGTGTCATGGCCGTAGAGGTTATAACCGAGTTCGTCGCGGAGTTGGGTGAGGAGCCCGGCTTCGATAAGGGCTGAAGGAGCTGCGTCGACGCCTGGTTTGCACTTTTGTTTGTTACATTGTTAGAAGTTGAATTTGAGGGAGGATTTTAGAGGGGGGAGAAAGCTTACCTGACCGCCTGAGAAGCCTACGGCGACGACGCCGAGGTCTTCAGGGTTGGAAAGGAACTTTGACTCAATCATTGAGGTGTTTCCAAAGGTACGAGATCCGGTGCTCGAGGCTGGGGAAGGAGGAACAACTGCGTTTGTTTTCTTGTAAATAGGAACAGGAGCGTTAATTGCGGTGTCGTCGAGGCGAGAGGGAGCCATTGTAGAAAGGTGGGTGGGTTTTATTGGGTCGTTGAGAAAGGTATGGGGAAAAAACGGGCCGTTATACCGCGGGGTTCAAGAGCTCCAGGTCGGGTAGACAAAGAAGTTTAAATTCTTGTTGCTGCTGCTGCTGCAATGTATTAGAAATTGAGTTTTTTTTTTTTTTTGCTTGTGAATTATAAAATGAGCGTGTAAATGAAAAAAGAGAGTATTTCTTCTCTTATCGGCCAGGAACCATCAACAAATGAACTGCGCCGGTGCCGCAGTGTAGATCAGTAAATCAACTCGATCAGACGCACAGTGACGCCTCTTGCCAAGGAATTTCGAGCGGGAAACCTTGAGCAACCTTGGATTGAGGCGGCAAGCTGGCAGCTTGAAACCTGCAGATTAAAATCCGAAAAGCGGCCTCCTTCGAAACGGCTTCTTAAAAGGGAAGGAAGGGGCGGAATACAGCTGGTACGGAAAGGGGAATTGATCGGTGTGTGTGTAAGAGAGCTAACAATAGCAACACCAGCCCGAAACTTACCTGACGGAGTGATGTTGGTTGACTGAGCCGTAAACACCAGAAATTCTTTTCCAATTACTGAAAAGGAAAAGAAAACAAGGAAAAGACTTGATATCATCCACAAAGAAGAAGAGAAAGAGAAAAAGGCATCGAGAAAGCATTCTTCTTATCTTTTATATACCTACACTTCGAACCCTCAGTCCCTCACGTAATACCCATCCACACAAGCACAGCAAAAACCGGGCCTTTTTTCCTTCTCTCCAAAACCCATGATCCATCCAATCTCGATCCAATAAAGAGTTTTTACTTGCTCTCAGATTCATTATTATGTTGGTGCGACGTCGCGTCGGACTCGACTGCCGTTAACTGCAATCGCACTTATAACTTAACGGCAGGAGCAAAGAGCCATGTTTGCGGATACCACCGGCAGAAGGCCGGGTTACCCCGGTACATCCGGAATCTTCTCCACATCCTTCTTTTTTTCTTGAACTTGTTTTCTTTGGCAACGATTGACCTGTCATATTCGATGATCAATATCCATGTCCACGTGGATATAACAGCGGTGAGCGGAGACTTTATGTAATAAGAAGAATTGTGTGTTCTTGTTGTTGGAAAAAGCACTGCCTCACAAACAAAAGCTCGGCAAAACGACAAGTCATCCCAACAAAGGTACAGATAACGCATTGTCCTCTTTCTTATCTTACACGATGATTAGTGCATCACGAGGAAAAATGGTCCCGTGGGACGGATCGTATTCAAGTGCCGTCCGTACACACACCAAAAATATGAGACATTCCAATCATCAATGTCGGCAATTGAGCCGACAGCCACCCACACATTATAAAACTCAACTTGGTGGCAGGTGGCGTCTGATCAAAAATCTCGGAAGCCGACGGAACAAACCATCAAGGTGTCAAGCAGCCAAGGTGGTGTGGGCCCAACGGAAGGATCTGATAAGATCTTTTTGATCAAGAGGTTGCATCCACACCGACACATGCACATCACGACCACCATCCATGCATGAATTGCGCAGCATCGGATGGAGAAATATCCCGTGCTCCTTCTGCAATAAAATAACTCAATATTATCTTCCTTGTCGAATAAAATCCTTGGTATGTACATATGTCTGTTTGTATGCTTTGGATAAAACATGTGATGAGAAACAGGCAACAGCAAAAAAAGGGAAAACGGCCCATGTCGGAGTGTGATGTTGTATGCGTATGTGGTATCTTGTTTTAACCCTCTTCCGTTATCTCCTCTCATCCTTCCGCACAGAATTCTTAGTCTTCCATCTAAGCAAAAAAATAAAAACGAATAACCCAAAGCAAAGCACAAATAAGCTTTCAAACAAACCCTCGCTTGCTCATCTTTCCCGCCACCTCATGCCTTACGAAGATTATCAAAGTTTTATAGAATAATACATGATGACAGCAAATTAAAAAATCACAAAGAAAAACAACCACCACTCTCGTTTACCAATTACTACTCTCTGAAGAGTTAGGCAAATCCCCAACCCAACCCATTTTCTCCCTCTTGGGATCAGAAACTCTCGCATACTCAAGCAGCAACCTGTAAACATAAATCTGCATGTCATCCTTCCTCAAAACCTTCTCGGCCCACTCCCGCCCGGCCATGGCAATCCTCTTGGCAGCTTCGTCGTGGGGCTTGGCTCCAGTCTCGGGGTTACCGAGGAAGTACTCCATAATTCCATACCAGTCTCCAAATCTACTATCCATGGGGACAAAGTGCTTCCAAGCAACAAGTCTGCTATCGTGCCACTCTCTCCAGAGGGTGGCCTTGATGGGCAAACTGGTAGACCTCAGGAAACCAAGGTACCGACCACTAAAGCTGTTGCCGTCGATATCGGGCAGGTATTTGTTTCCAAACTGCTCAGACATGGGCATCGCCTTGCGGAGGCTGTAATAAGGGTCCGTATAGTTGCAGCGACCCGGCAGTTGGTCTGGGTAACCGCACATGAGGTCAACGAAAGCAACGTTGGAGAAGTTGCCAACCCACTTTCCAAGGTGTCCAATCTGCTGCGCCTGGAGGCCGTATTGTGCTGGGGGGAGCGCAAAATTCGCGGGTTCTTGCTTGTGGGTCTCGGCAAGGGTGATCGAGGTACCATTATTCATGGCAACGAACCGGTGGCGCTGGAAGGATCTCCAGTTCCACTCGTGATTTCTCCCGCCGGTAGCCACACCTCGCCAGATGACAGTGTCGTTCTTTTCTTCCCATGGAATATTTTGACCCTTGCTGCCCATGAAGCGCTCTTCCTCGTTTAGGTACATGGGAGCCGGAAGGAGAATCTCATTGTTTACCGCCAACTTGGAACCGCCAAACATGGGGAACATGGTCTTGGTGGCAGAGGTAGAAAGCGGCTCCACAAAGATGCCCTCGAGGGCCTGGAGGTCCGGTTGATGGCAAAAGTCGGTGCTGAGGGTAAAGTTGGAGACATATCCGTTTTGCATGTGCTCAAGCGCGAAGCTGCTCTTGATCAAGGGTGTGTTTTCAAAGTTGTTGATAACGGGGGCTTGGCGCGCGAGGCTGTCAGGCGGGCAGCCACGGCGAGCGATGAGCCAGTAGTGTTCTGCCAACGGTTAGCCACCGACGTCAGTTCTCCCGACACCATGCATGACAAAACTTACTTTCTTTCTCCCAGTCCTTTGCTGGTGTCACCTCTGACTTCTCTGACCCTTCACCAGGCGGTGGTAGCTTCTGGAACTCGGAAATAATATCTGAAGGGTCGGCAAGTTTGCGCGTTTCGGCCGCCTTGGTCATATACCCGTCAATCTCCTCCCACGGAACAACCAATCTGGGCTCGTCCATGGCATTCAAGGCGAGATCCATATCCGGAAGCTTGTCTTCGATGGTTTGCAACAACTTTAACCAAATCTTAGTCCAGAACCAGTCGCTGCCGCTCGTAGCCTTGCCGTCGCGAACCTGAATGCGCATCTCAAAATCCCAAGCATCCTTGCGAATCCTCTTGGCGGGAAGACCCCAGAATGGTTCCAAGTCGTGGTAAATCTGATCAAAAAAGTCCTCCACAATAAGCGCGTCCTTCTCCTGCGCAAATGCAAACCACTTGTCGAATCCCGGCGGTGGGTGTCTTCCTCTGCGCTTGCGGTAAGCCGCGGCGGCCTCGCCGACGGTTTCAGATTTATCCGCAATCCTCTCTTCAAACTCTTGTTCTGCTCGCTTTATCAACACCTCGATAGGGTGTTGCCCTCCTGTGGTAATTTTGGTGCCCCATGGTGTTGAGACTGTGAAAGGTCCCACGCGCTCTGAAATATCGCTTGGCCCTCCAAGCGTGTAGAACGCCAAAATCAGCAGACCGGCTGGTATTAAGAATCGCAAAAATGCGGAAGGTCGTCGTGGAAACATGTTGGGCTATAGGAGCATCTCCGAATCGTTGAATAAAAAAAGGTATGTTCAATGACGGGGCTTTGTCGCACAGATCGAGAGAGCTGGTTATCGGGCAATGTTCCCTGCTTCACCAGTCGTCGGTTTTTTCCCCTCCTTTTATGGCCTCCAGTTATTAAATGTATTCGTCCAACCGATGCAAGGGGCGCCGTGACAATTTCTCAGTGATTAGTTGAAGTTATGGTGTGTTCCGAAGTTTACTCGATTCGCGTCGTCGTCGTCGTCGTCAAAATGCTCCGAGTTCAAAAAAAAAGGAATGTCGGGAAGTAAAAGAGTAGCACACAACCAAAGGGAAGAAGGAGAAATTGGTAGAGAAAAACAAAAGAGCGTGTGAATCAGTTGATAGTTTGTGTTGTGCAGGCGAATTGTACAAAACTCAAACAAGCAAAGACAATGACAGCAAGGAGAAAATAAAAATAAAAAGAGGGACAGGGTTGATAATGTTTTTTGGAAAGGGGTTTTGGAGCGGTCGCGCGGCGCAGTGGTGTCACTGCATTGGCTGGCTGCAACCTCCAGAAAAACGATCGAAACAGGGCTGATGTGGTTGGCTTCCTTGGGACGCGCTAGGCTACAAGCGGGGTTTATGTGTTGGGTGAGATTGAAATTTGAGATGCCCAAAAGCAAAGGAAGATAAGCATGTTTCCGTTTTTCAACGGTGTCTTTTTTTATCCTCGTGAATATATCTTTCTAATACAAGTCAAGAGAGTGTTTTATCTGTGCTCGACGTCTGAAGTCTCGAATACCGATAACCGATTTCACCCCTTTACAACGATACCCATCTCACTTTTTGCCATCTGCATCAAAAAGGGGGTCATTGTAAAACCCTTTTGATCCTTTGCCCACACTTTCGCATCTCATGGGCAGGATGGGAATCCCCACATGCTTGATTCTAGCAATTCTTAAATCCATCCCACATGTCAAAACCACAAGAAAGGAAACATTATGGCTGAAGAGAGATTGGCAGCGGCTCAGCCGTCTTTGTGAGACTATTGAAAATTTTGAACAAACATTTTAGATGAGACATCACCGCTAGCCCAAACTGCCACGCCTCGATCTAGACTTTCAGCTGAAATCCAAAAAATCCTTGAAGACGTCAAAACCCCTGAAATTGCCCCCCACAGAATTGATCATGGCCCCTTTTCCGTTGCATCCAAACGACAAAGCCAAGCAACCAACAACTCCCACGCTAAACATGTTCCGGGCAAGAAGAAAAATATCCGGTTTGTTGAATAAACATAATATATACAAATCCGTGGTATAGTTGAGTTTTAAGAGTCATAATACAGTCATTCATTTTTATTCTTACAGATCCCATCGACTGGTCGACATGGATTCTCCCTCATAACTCTCCGCGACGTCCTCGGTGGTCGTTCTGGCGATCAATTCAGCCCAATCTGGCTTGAACGGCCACTTATCCCATGCAACCGCAATCTCCTCCATCTGCTTGAGGTTCAGCGTCCTCGCCGTCACCTCGGAATACCCCGTTCCATATCTGCCACCCTGCGCCGGGTCTCTCAGGCTTGGGCAAAGCGGCAAAATCGCCTCGGCGGCACCCGGATAAATCGAATCCAACGCTTTACCAATCGGCGCCATGGTGTACGACATGAGCGCCCGTAATATGATGTCAAAAGTGTCACCAGCTCGTGTGGTCCCCGCTCCCATCTCCCGAAAGATCCGCTCAATAGCTCGGGGCTCGATATCGAGCAGAGCACACGGCACCGAAGGGAAAAACTCGTCATCTTTGACCACCAGCGGATCAACATACCGACGGTCCCACTGGAGCACAGGTGGGTTCTGGTTGAAAATATGCCAGTTATCGCGGAGGAGAATCAACTCGTTTCTGAGCGTTCTCTCCAGTTTTTCAACCTTGTAATTCCAATCAGCATCGGCATCTTCTGCCTTTTCCAACATCTTGGGTCTTGCGCGCTTCCCAGAGTGGGCAGCTACAAATATCTCCTCCACCGCTTGCATCTCGCTGAGCAATCCCGTGCTTGAAGCCTGTCGCTTGTCTGCCCAGTTGGCCTTGTAGACCAGGCGCTTGTATCGTTTCCACTCGGGATCGTCCCCGGTGATTTGACCGGTGTCTACCTTTTCTTGCAGTTCGGCCAACTCTTGTCGAAACGGCCGCATGATGAAGGCTTCATCGTTCGCTGAAGTTACGGGGTCCTCCCCAGATTCCACGACGTCGAGGTAGTCCCGCATCAGCTGTGTTTCCCGTCCCGGTATTAGCGAGAATCCCCCCTTCTGCATGCGCTTATATGTTTTAGCCACGCTCTCCATGTCAAGCGTCGAGTCTCGGAAGAAACCGCGGGCGGTTCCTGTGTTGTTGTCGACGTTTGCGGTATCGGCGCCGGCCACTTCGGTGATGCACTGGGTATTGATCTCGGCTTCGAAGGCTTGTCGTCTTCGGCGCTGCACGGTTCGAGGAAGGGTCCCGAACTTTTCCACGTCTGAAGTCCACACCAGCATTCGGACGAGACCATATTTCTGGATCAGAGCGCCTGGACGAATGGATGATATAAATTGATAAAGCACCAGCTGCGCAAGACTGTCAAAGGACCTGAATTTCCTCTTTGGAAACATGGACAAGTTCGCCAAAACTAGAAGGCTGTCATTGCGCTCGGGCGTCTCGTTTGGGGGGTATCGCTTCTCGACCTGGTGTGGAAGGTTTTCTGGGTTGAGAACCTTGATGAGCTCCTCCCAGATGATGCCTGATTCCGGAAGATGCTTCACTCCCGGGCGGTCGAGAAGATCTTGGAGGAACGGCTGGTAAAGCGCTATGTCGGGCTCGAGGAGAAGATGAGATCGCGGCT
The DNA here is from genome assembly GCA_033297215.1 of Podospora fimiseda. Classification (NCBI taxonomy): domain Eukaryota; kingdom Fungi; phylum Ascomycota; class Sordariomycetes; order Sordariales; family Podosporaceae; genus Podospora; species Podospora fimiseda. Next base: position 34,792 of record MU865474.1, on the reverse strand, counting down.
CGAGGAAGTCGTGCATCTTTTTGCTCCAGAGACCAGCACCGGGGAAAAGATCTATTATGTCGCATCCTTTGTGTCGCTCGAGGGTCGGTTTGATGTAATTGATGATATCGTCGCATAGCTCCTCGCTGACAACGTTGACTCGATATTTGTCACCTTTGATGGGTGGTTTTGACCGGTTTTGGCCTGGTGCCCTCCAAACAAAAGTGTCTTTCAATTTTTTTGCTAGCGGAGTTGAAGTTTTGAGGATGTTGCTGGCACAGAGACTGGTTGAGCCTGATGGTTTGCCTAGAGCTGTTGATGCAAATCTGCGCTGTAATAATATTGAGCAGCCATTTTGTGGAATGTGAAGTGAAGCTCGCAAGCGAATGCGGGCTGGAAACATCATCGGTCGGATGTGTTTTTGACAAAATGGCCGGCTGCAAGATTTGGACCGAAAAAAAAAAAGTCAATTCACTTTTTTTTTGCCGAACCACTCAACGCGCACCAAGCACCATGACGAAACGCGACAGGTATCAATTTAATTTTGTCTTGGCATGTGATATTTCCAGGGTTAGGGCTCATGCGAGTCATTTTTTATGGTTCTTAATTCTGTTTCTTTCTTATTATTCTCTCTCCTCCTCAAATTTGTTATCTACAATTCAACCTTTTCATCTTCCCCTTTTTGCTACAACTTGTAACTGTCTAATGTCTCCAAAACAGCCACACTCAAAGCCGGCAAGCTAAAAGTAAAGGCGCCCTTCTCCCCGGCCTTGACGATCTTGGTCTCCTCCTTGACGATATTGACGCCAGTGAAGGGGTCATTGATGGCATAAGGATCAGCTGGTCCGCTGAGAACAGTCAAGCTGGCCTTTGCGCCCTTGGGAACTCCCTCAAACTTGAGGTTAACGGGAATTGGCTCGGTCGAGTTGTACACGGAGGCCTTGAAGATGCGGCTGCCCTTCGCGCTGGCACCTGCAACGTAGTAGAGAGGGTTGAAGTTGGGAGCTCCCGATGGCGCATCCACGGGAAGTGTCCTCCTGATGATGTGCTTGGCCAAGAGCGCCCAAACATGGTAGCTCGTGGACAGAGTGGTGAGGGCCGGGTCGGCAGCATGTTGGATCTGAGTCATGCTCCATTGCCAGCGGTTCATGTTGCGAAGTCCTGGAGCATAAGTGGCACCAATGATCTTGTCGCCGTTCCTCTCAGCGCTGATCAAAAAGATGGCCTCTGCAACGCTGCCTGCCCACCAAGGGAAAGGCATGAGATTACCATCCCAGCCAATTCCGCCGTTGGGATGAGTGGAAGCCGCCTCGCCGATGAGAGTCAAGTTATCCCGAGTCAAAGAGTCGAAGCGATTGAAGCCCTTGACAAACTCATCGGGAGTCCGGTAGGGATGGTAATCGCCCGCGGCACCCTCGGGGATAACCATGCCGTCGAACACCGACGGCGAGGCAATGATCTGGATATGGGGATACTTCTTCTTGAAGGCCTCGTACATCATGGGGAAGCGGTACTCCTTGTACGAGTCGAAACCAGCGGGGCGGCCAGCAAGCCAATCCTCATTGCCGATCTCGACGTAGTTGACCGTCCATGGCTTGGGGTAGCCAAGGGAAGCACGAACCTTGCCCCATTTGGTGGTCTTGGGGTCGCCGGTGAGGAACTCAATCTCGTCGAGGGCATACTGAATGACCCAGCCCATATCCTCCTTCTTCACAAAGTTTCCGTCAAGGGCGAGACCAGCATAAACACCGACGACTATCACAACTGTCAGTTCAAGATTTTCAAGATCGGGACCAGACAAACTTACTTGGCGTCAAGTTCAAATCGTCGGCCCAGAGCATATACTCAATCAGACCCAATCCTAAAGTCTGCTGATACTCCCAGACACCAGCCATGCCAGGTCTATCCTTAAGAGGTCCGATAGTCTCGTTCCACTTCCAGTAGGTATCCAAAGTATTTCCCTCAAGCATGTTACCGCCGGGGAATCTGAAGAAAGTCTATATATCACACAATCAGTCAGCTTTTTTTTCCCATCACGCCAAAAACTCAGTTCAAAAAGAAAAATACTCACACCGTGCAAGCCCTCCAAAGCCTTCATCAAATCAACCCTCAACCCATTCTCTCTGTTCTTATACGTAGGAGGGAACAAGCTGATCAAGTTCAAATCCAACGATCCATCATCAGTCTTGACCTTCTCAGCGTCCCACTCAATAACAAAAGTATTATTGCTTCCCCTGCCCTTCTTCTCAGGCCAAAGATCAAACTTCTTCTCAATCCACTCATCCCCGCTCTTCTTGCCGTCTCCCTTCACCTTCTTCTTCCCGAGCACCTCTCCAGTGATTGCACTCCTCAAGCTGACCTCAAAGTCACCTTCATAAGCACCCTTATACCAGAACCCGCCCTTGTACTTTTGCGGCCTGACATCCATGCCCCAAAAGCCATCATTAACAAGGCCAACCTTGCCCTTCTTCTGAGAAGGCTTGACATTAACAGAGTAAGGCAAAGCCTTTGACAGAGGCTTCTCAAGCTTCTTCAAGGACAAAGCAGTATCCTTGTTAACAGGGGTCCAATGGTCCAGATTCGAGGGAAACTTCTCGGAACCCTGAAAAGCGCGATTGGCTATGAGTTCAGCGTAGATACCGCCATCACCAGAATTATTGATATCCTCGTGCATGAGACCGTAGGCGATTGGGGTCGTGACGTTTCCGCCCTTTGAAGCGACGGAAAGGTTGATGGCGGAGGACACTCCAGAGATGGCCAAAAGGCCCAAGAGGGCACGGCTGAGGGAGGCCATGGTGAAAAAGGTTGACTGAGGATGACCGTCGGTGAGGAAAACACAAAACCTGGTGGTGGGGAGGAGGAATAGCCGTCAACCCTTTTTATAAACCGTCGTCCTCTCATTTTCAATTCCAGGAACCCGGGGCGATCCCTCTCACGGATGCTGCACCCGTCTTCCGCCTTGACTACTTCTTCATGATGTCTGGATCACCAGGATCTTACATTCAACCTCTAAAACCCCATTCGAGCGCATCAAGAACCCTCTTTAGGAATGTAACTGTCTTTTCTCCACGCAAGGTACCCCATTATCCACTTCGGCTTGTAACACTCAATCCATGCAAGGGCCGGCAGGATAAATTGGACGGGTTGTAACGGTTAAGAAACCCAAGATCCGGGAATTTGCAGTATGTTACATTGCTGCAAAATGTACGATACAATGTAGCAACCACCTGGGCCAAGAAACGAAACAAAACAAAAGACATCGTCAATCGAGACCAAAGAAAGAATCGGAAGACCGGGTAATAAATTGATGGGTTCATGCGGGAACTGGGGATGAATGGATGGTTAATTAAATCAGCAGGTTCCGGTAGCTTGGTGGTAACGCTGATTTCTGGTTCTTGGATATTGATGCTGAATGAAATGGGAATTGCCGAAGCTGCAGGAAATGATAATCCGTATTCCTTTTTGTAAGTGATTGAGTTTCCCAGGAGATAGGTACTGAAAATAAGCAACAAATGTTGCAAAGAAAAACAAAGCAATGAACCTTCAAACAGCAATACCAACGCCAACCCCGAAATCCAGTGTCCCACCGTATTCCCTCTCCCTCTGCGGCTGTATATTCGCAGGACTCACCAAAACACTCCCATTAACTTCAGGTTGTCGATCCAATTTCGCTGCATATCCTCTCTCTCCAATACCAACCTCAACTTTTGTCCTCAAGAACGTTTCCCTTCTCTCCGTAGCCATCCTCGGCAACTCAATAGGACTCAACAATCCACCTCCTCCCCAATTCACTTCTTTCCCCATGTCAAGGACGACAGGCGACAGTATACCCCTCTCCCTTTTGGTCTTCCTCCTCCTCTTCCCACCCACCACTGACCCAACAGGCGACAACGTCCCTTCAGAAGTTGACAACTTCGCCAGCTTCTTCAACACCCTCTCCAATCTGAACCGCGCCCCAAAAACCGGGCTCAACAAAGGAGCCGTAGCATTTCCCATCTCTGTGTATTTCTCGAGAATGATTTCCGCATCACCGGTTCCCATCAACAAAGTCCATCTCTTCCACAGTCGATAGTTATTCGATGAAAACATCTGCAGTACCTCCGTTTGAGGCAAAAAGTACTTGAACTGCGTAGGTGAGAGCATATGAAAAAGTAAATTCTCAACTGCGTACTGTAGAAAGGGGTAGGAAGAGGTTATGAGTTGACGTTGTTGCCGTGAAGCCGCACTTGAGGATGGAATATCCCAATTTAGCCCTGCTGGTGACCTTGGTGACTTTGGTGATTTCGGTGAACCAAGCGAGTCAAAATCTCTCATGTTCAAATACATTAAACAAGCTCGAAGGATGGTATAATGTGAGATATCCATAAACTCCCCTGTTGTTAGTCTGGGCGGAATAGATGAATTCCCCGCGGAAAGGCACGCAAACCCTCGACCAGACAAAAAGAAAGTTCTCACAGAGTGGTGAATCTCTTGAACTCGTTGAAGACCAACTGGTTGTCCCGAGTCTGCCTTGAGTTCTAACAACCCAATCGATCTCGCACGAAGCCATCTATGGAATTGATCAGGTGTGTCTGAAGTGATTTCCGAGTTTCTCAGTTGCCGAATATCAACCATTGAGAAAGGTTTGCCAATTTTAAAAACCATAGATGGGCCAAACTTGTGGTATGACGCAAACGCCGAGGTCGAATCAGTCAAACGGACGCCCACAAAAAGATCGTTTAGACGCATTTGTTCGGCCGCGAGCATGACCCACTGAAACAAAGTCAAGGATTCTGCCCTCTCGCGGTCATTGAGGGTACTCAGCATCCATTCGTAGAGTCCGTGCAGGTCACCAGGTACTTCTTCCAGGGTATAGTCTATCATCTCTTGTATTGCTCCTTCAGCAATGGCGGCATTGAGGATGTTGACGACAATCTCAGCCCAGAGAAAGACTCCTCCTGATTTCCGGCCAATGGTGATTACCGTCTCGTTTCGTTCCTCCCATTCCGCAACGAGATGTAAGTTGACGTACCGTAGAATATCGTCCGTGTTGCGAAGATGCATCGGGATGCTAATTGCGCCGCTTGCCTCTTGTTCGATCTCGGGGTAATCATTGGTCGTCACACAGATACTAAACTCTGAGTTTTGTGCAAGTGTGGAAAGGCGACCAATAATTTCCTTGACCAGATCTGGATCAGAATCGTCTGGTAGTTCGACAAAGATAAATGTCCTCCTCGCCGGTGTCTCGACCTTTTTGTTGACATAGTAGTCTGCAAAGAAAGATACGACGAGGGCATCATCAAATCTTTGCGGGTCGTTCTTCGGGTGGTTATACAAAGCCAAAAGAGCTTTCCGAAGCCTCGGGTCATGGTGAAATATTTGTGCTAAAAGACTTCGGTACAGATCGGCAGGACTTGAACCATCCCCAGGTGTACACCAAATCATGGAAGCTCCGGCCGGTCCCCATTGTCGTTCAAACCTCGTTCGAAGTGATCGTAGAAGAACAGTCTTGCCACATCCTGATTTTCCATTTATCCAGAGAATCTTGTTCTTTGCCGCGGCCGTACGGTGATGCCAAATCTGAAAGTCGTAAAGATCGTAAAGCCACAGGCACGTACCGGGGTAGGTAGTCGGTGGGTGGGTCTCAACAGCCGTAGTAACTCGAGGGAGAAGAAGAGCAGAAAGGCAGTCCCGCTCTTTGCTGGTCAGCACATGGCGCCGCTCCTCTTCGTTCCTCACGCACCCAATGATGGCACAAGCCAAGGACTGGTAGCCTGGATCCTCCATCGACCCGAACCTGCACATATTCTCATGCAAGGCGCCGATGATTTCTGCATTCTCCCGAGGATCACCAAAGAAGCTCGCAATGTGGCGCATTGTGATCTCGGCCCTCTCTTCTGCCCGGGGATAAATGGGGAGTATTGCTTCTTGAAAGGTCTTGACCTTGAAGTTGTAGTAATTCCAGAGCCGCACAAAGGTCTGCCTCCCTAGCTCCAACTCTATGCTATTGCCTCCACATAGCTGTTGCGATACGGGGTCTTCAGGGTCGATGGGAAGAGTGGTGCTCGCCATGCTCTTTACAGCATCTCCAAGGGATGACTGTTCGGTCGCACGATGCGGGCTGCCGAGGAAAATTACGGCCGATGTAGCTAGGAGGATCTCTTTCAGCGGGCCATCTCGTTCTGCTTCGGAGAGCCGTAAAACCTACGGGGGTCTGTCAGCCAACCTTGCAACTCAAGCGAGGGGAGAGCATAGTATCCCACCTCCTTTACCACCACTCCACCCGTGGAATGCGCAACGAAAACTACCGGCCTCGCTTTCTCCCCAAGGGTAGCGCGCATGCTAGCCAGCTCCAACAGCAACTCATGAGCATGAGCGAAAATATCACCCTGCAGACGCAGAGGCTTCTTATCCACAACGAGGGTATGGTAACCCCATGTCAAGATCCTCGCAGTGGGACATGATGCCGGAAGGAAGTCCAACGGCCAGTAGACATCCACCTTGTCGACAGCATCACCCTGATCAGAGTCGGGAAGCTTCAACCTAGACGAAGACTTGAACGAGGCCTTCCTGAGTAGATTCCTAGACCTAAGGCTCGGATCCTTGACCAAAACAGGTTCCGAATGTGTCCGTCGCAATCCAGAAATCGGTGGCGGCGCCTTTCTCAACCTGTTGCCTCGGAGGGAAGTGGCAGTAATAGGAGAAACCGGCGACTGTCCCTCGTCAAAACACTTCCAAGATCGAACAGGATGTCCTCCGATGCCGTGAACCAGAATGATGCTGCATAAAAAAAGTAGATTAGACAAGACTCCTCGAAAAAGATAAAACATCACTCACTCAACAGCCGGCTCCGTCCCTCCATCCGGTTCATACAAAACCGTAAGCCCAACAGGCTTAATCGCGTCTTCTTTTGTTTTCATTTTTGCTTTCGACACGCATCACGATGCCGGCAGAGAAACCCAAAACATCCGAAGGGGAGGAACTTGATGTTTACATGTTTCTGGATATTGCGGCGTGAACCCCATATCTGAGATCTCGCCAGCCGTCTTTTCAGACCACTTCAGAGTTAATTATTATTAGCCTCGCTGTGCCGCCTTGCATCACGGGTATCTGGCACAAACAGTCAATTATTTGAAACACACACCACACCCAACTTCTTTTCCATTTTTTGTAATCTGGACTTTTCGAGTAGGAACTTGGAAACTCGGTGGGCGGACGGGCCGGCCGTTGAGGTCGAAATCTGAAAACGCATTTTCTTCAACCGTGCCGTCTTTCGCCTCTTTCAAGCCATGATGCCGGTCAGTATAACCGAGACGGCTGTTTTGTGGAGGAGAATAATTTGTACAAATTTTTGGGCTGTTGCGCGACGGAGGGAGGATGTTGTTGGTTGCATGATCATGTTGATTGAAATCGAAAGACAGTTGATTTGGAGTAAGAGGATGAATGACCCTGACGAGATTCTGGATCAAGTTTCCAGGTTTGGGAAAGTTCCCCAGCAGTTGAGGGGGATTGGAGTGACTGGCAGCTGTCAGTCCGTGGATTGAGATGCAACACAGCTCGGGCATGGGATCATTCTTTTTCCAGGTCTTTCCTCGAGTGATTCGGGAAAGCACGTATGTTCCTGACCCTGCCTAGAGCAAACAACGGGATGACTCAACGATCATGGTTTTACCCATTTATGTCCCGGAAAAAATGCCATGGAAACCATTCTTCCATGCATACGAGATCAAAACACAATATTGGGTATGTTGCAGCCTGCAGGACGTCCACATCTGCTTGGGTCACATGACGACAGATATATGGCCGGAATGTATATTTTCACAGTATATCTTCCTAAGATAATCCCAAGTACAAGATAATTCACTCAAAAGCCGTATTATTTGTTGGAATCCGACCCGTCCGTTACCAAGAGTAGTGCCGCTGGGGCGGATGATAGCACGGGCCGCAACGACTCCGCAACTTCCCTCGTTGGTATATTGCATGTTGTAACACGTCTTGTGATTATTGTCCTTCCAACGACGATGGGCCCGACCCTTGCCGGGATCCACACAGATTTCTTGGTCGCGGTTGCAAGTCCTGAAGTTGTAACAACCGCCAAGGATAGAGCCAGAGGCGTAGCTGCTAGCCACCGTTCCCCTAAGGCACACATTACAGTCGTTGACGCGAATCTCGGAAAACGCACCGTATACGTTATTGGGGTAGCTGTACAAAGTATAAAGCAAGTCGAACGAGGCGAAATAGTCAGGGCAGGTACCCTGGTTGCACGGACCAGACATGATGCCGATGCCGCCGAGGGAGTTTTTGCCTGGTGCCGGCGAGGTAACCTCAGAAGGGAACGGTGCGCTCAAGTTCCAGTTGTCTGGATTGTTGAAGCCCTCAATTTCAATGTCGTCCCAGTTGACGTCTGCCGAGGGGAAGGGGAGAGGCAGCCAGTCGGTTGTCGCGGTGGTTGGGGCAGTGGTCACCGTGGTGGCCTGGACAGGTTTGGCTGGGGAGGCCTTGATGCAGACGGCCAGAGCCAAAAGGATGATCTTGGTGGCGATCATTTTCAAGTCTTTCTTGACTGTTCAAGTTGATAGAGGAGGGCAGCTGTTTGTGTTTGCTGTAGAGAGTTTGGGCAGAAAAATCGGGGAGAAAGAGAGGCCCTTTATACATCGAGTTTGTGAATAACTTGATGCTTTGCTCGGTCTCGTATTGGAATACGTACATCTACATGAACGGCACAGAGACAGAAACAATTCTTAGCATTCAATATTCTACTGCATAGTTCTCGATAGTGTCAAGAAGGATTAGAAAAGAAGGACCAGCATCACTGTGTTACCCTTGGCATTCTCATGAGATATTCTCTCCATCGTTTCTCAAAGCATACCTAAGCTAGATACGTGGTTCTCAAGGTCTCATTACTGTTTCTAACTGGTGTCGGTCTTTTATGGAAGGACTGTCAAGTAACACTACCATGTAAAGAAAAGCAATGTTTTGACCCGTTGAGCCGTACAGCTTCAAATGTTGGAATCATGATGATATATGTCTCTCTCTGTTTACACGAGCCAACGTTGGTGAAGGTGTTGACGGTATGCCCTAACTTCCCTGAGCGATGAGTTGAAATGGCGCTACCCTTGTACCCCATTAGTCATAATCCCCCTTTTTAGAAAGCCCCTGTAACTCCACGAAACAGATAGAACAGGGATGCTCGAGCATTCAGAGTAATGTAAAGTCGGAGCATTAGCATCAGTTCAAGTTGTCAACCTTATTACACATCACCGCAATGTCATGCACCATGAATATGGTTCAATTGGCTTGGTTACCACGCCTTGATTCTTACTAATCACCTTGATATACATAAAGGACAGGAACCTTGCATGAGAATCACGCTTGGGAGCTATATTACGGTAGTATTGGGAACTACTGCCAAACCCTGAACCCGACTCGGGTCACACGGATTATGCAAGGGCCTACATCAACATATGTTTACTGAATAGATTTGTTTCATGATGCGAGTTATTGGTGTATCTTGAATACGTGTTGAGTTGACAAAAGAACGCCCAGACTTAGGCTACGACTTCGGAGTTTCGGCGGGTGCCCATCGACAATGTGAGCAAGAAATGGTTGAGTCTCAGACTTTGATGGGATCCGGATCCATCATCTTGCCATTGAGTATGGAGTATTGGGGCGACTTGTTTGAAAACGCCGTTTCTATTCGGAGGTTTCAAGGAGTCTGACTCATAAGGTTGAATACCTACCTAATAAAACCGTTGTGGCTGTTCGATCAAGGTTGACATTAAACGCTTTAGATCAGACTCTCTCGGGAAGATTCTAGCTAATTGGATGCTGGGGACGGCTATCGACGTAAATCAATGGTGGTATGGTGAGAGAACCAAAAAAAAAAAAAGGCCAGAGTTGATTTGTAGACTCGATGTTGCAGACAACAACTAGGCAGTTTATGTGTTTGTACAGTCATTGACGTACTGCTTGCTTGATGAGTGGATGTAGGGATTTACAATCGTTCCATTTACACCCTGGCGAGATCTAAGTGGAAAAAAGGCAGAAAAATATATACTTTCTACATTTTCCTTGGAACAAAAAGGGAGAAAAAGAAAATTTTATATTTTCCTCGCAACATGATATATCGGTAAGCACTTTTGGTTGTGGAGCAGTAGAATGCCGACGAAATGTAGTTGCTGTAAAAGTCGGACACAGTGTCAAATCACAGTGGATAAGATAAGAAACCTCTTATCTAATCAGCTCTCAGTGGCGTCGTCGCATCGGATTTCCCCATGCTCAACCACGTTCCCATCCATCATCATCGTCAATTTAAACCGCCACCAACTCAACAACAAAAAATGGCGTGGGGTCGTTTACTCTGGGCAGCCTTCCTCCAAGTAGAAGACGCATTAGTCCGCCAGGTACACATCTCCTTTCTCCCCCCTCCATTTCCCATTCCCATTAACTAAGCACTAACCTTCTCTTCCCAGATCCTCAAATCCCCCGGTTTCCACCGCGGCGTCCAACGAATCCACCGAACAGTCCAAGAAGTCAAATACGGCAGAAACCCAAACGAACCATTAAAGCCCGGCGAAGCGACCACCAATCACAATAAAGTAGATCAGGATCGGTTCATAAAGCATTTTGTGGACGAGTTGAAGAATCAGTGGAAGGGGACGCCTACTGAGTTGCCACCGAAGAAATAAATGCGGAAAATAGATGGAGGGGGTTTTTGGGTGTTGTCTGTACGATTGATGAATAAATAAAAGCAAGCGGAAGGTGGTCATTTTCTCTCCAGGGTACAACATTGGTCTTTTGGGTTAGTTGGCATTGCTGGGAAGTATGGATTATTTGGACAACTTTGGTTTCTTTGGGTTTTGGCGTTGGTTATAGCGTTGAGATTAGAGTGTTGATTCTAAGCGGAAACCTCGAGCGGCCGCTTATTTTGGCAAGCAAGAAAAATCAGGAGCCGCCTTTCGATCAAGAAAAAGACCATGGAGGAACACCACAGTTTTGGCAGCAAGGTTTTGGGGCCGGAATTACTGGGGGTTGTGATGGATTTGCAACAGAAGCTTGATGTGTATTGTGCTCCATCCTGGTCTTGGGCTTCAGTCAAGGGGAGAGAATTGGTTTAAAGGCGCGGAGGTTGTTGCAGCGAAGTCACGATGACGGCCTTGAACTGAACTTTTGAGTTCCGATCCCGGGTGGAGAAGGCCGAAGTTTTATACAACAACAACCTGGTGCTGAATCCCAGAACCCTTGTTGACCACGGTAAACTGGTGATGACCTGCCAGATAGCCTTTTAACCCATTGTGGGCAGCGCAGCCGTGCAGGTGCTGCAGAGACGGCACCACCACATCGCTGAAGTGGTCTAGGGACTGGGATTTTGATGAACGAGAGTTTATCCTTAGGGAGTTTGTGGTTGTTCATCTGATGACTGTTCGATTAATGGCGAAATTTGAAAGCTACGGCTTGCTGTTGCGGCGTACCCGCCCAGGAGAGGAAGTCTTCAAGTGAACCGGTGTTTGGAGTACTCAAGGTGACATTTCGACATGGGTCGCGTTTGAGGAAGGGAAGATCGAGATTGTTCGAGTCTGTAACTATGACTTCATCAGTTCCTGTCTGAGACATAACGACATTTGTTGGGAAAGACGGCGGTGGGCTCAAAGGAATGTGTTGTCCAACCTCCCAATGAATCAGCTAAGAATAGCTCTGAGCCTGCTTCATGTCGGTCTTTGAGTAATATACCGAGAATTTACAGCTGAGACAACCATGCTGTCTCTGAGTTTTCCCTTTCTGGTAGCCATTTTGGCCTTCACATCCTCAGCTCGCGATGTTCCACCCAACGTTCGGAACTTCTATAACACCGTCAAAGGCCGTGGAGACTGCAAGTTGAAACTTGCAACCGGATTCTCGGGTTCGGCAAGTGGCTCAAACAGTAAGAGATCTCCAAACTCCCATGATCCGTCGCCTGCTAACCCGGGTGGTAGCTCACTCCTACTGCGGTGATTATGCCAACAGCACGAACATAGTCTACATCAAAGGCCCGGGTCAATCCTTCGCCAATATGGATATCGACTGCGACGGAGAGCAAGGCGGTCCCAACGACGGGCGCTGCAGAGGCGGCGACACAAAAAGCGCGACGTCCTTCCAAGCCATTGTCCGAGGGTACAACAAGGGGATCCAGGACCTCAACGCCAATATTCATCCGTATGTGGTATTCGGGAATCTTGGGAGTCAACCAGGGTGGCGTACATTCGAGCCCCAGAAGGTGGACATCCTGCCGCTAAGCATCGTTGCTGTCGTGTGTGGGAACCAGCTTATCTACGGAATTTGGGGAGACATCAACGGCGATGATGACGGATACCCCGTCGTGGGCGAAGCATCTATTTCGCTTGCGACGGCTTGTTACGGCAATGGAATGACGAGCGACGCAGGGCACGACGAAGATGATGTGCTGTACATTGCTTTTCGTGGTTCGAGCGCGGTGCCTGGAGCTAATGGGGCGAATTGGGCCGCGAGGAGCTATACCGAGTTTGAGAAAAGCATCGAGCCGCTTGGGAATGCGTTGGTTGCGATGATGTGAATGATGTCGGGATGCAAAGTTTGGGTTGGATTTAATTTGAAGGACCAGTTTGGACAGGCCAGCAAATATTTGGGGGTTTCCAGGCAGCGGAGTGTGGACATCCCATCCCAGAGGGAAGGTACGAAGGCATTTGCTTGCCTCAGAGTCTCGACCGAGATGGACAAGAATATCTCGTGCAAAAAAATATTATTTTTGCAAGTATCTAAGCAATTTAAATTCCTTCATCTAATCTGCCACAAATGAAATTTGGCGTGCACTTTCAGTGTGAAGGTATCTGCGAACGGTTGTTCCTGCCACTTGAAGACCAAGTTCAATCATCCACAGCCGGGACAACTTGTCGGTCCCGTCAGCGGGCTCCAGTCTCCAGCGCAGCACGTCATTATCATTCCAGGTTGCCTGAAACAATTTTGGCAATCCAAACTGTCGGGCTAGTAACCCACTGCTGAGACGTTTTGTCTGTACATTCCAACACACGAGGTTTCTGAAATGCCAGCATCACTATTCGGCCCGCAATGTCTAGGAACAACCATACAAAGGCATTGATTAAGAAACCCACAGAATTCCATCCATCCACGCTCCTGTGAGTGTATACCAGATATCCGCGCTTATGGAATAAAACAAATCGGCCATACCCCTACCACACCCATGTGACTTTTCTCTGGCCATCGTCTTTCTCAAGGGCGCCTTAGCCAAATGATGAAGGTCATCACACAATCTCTCGCCTCACTCGCATTTTTCGGTGCGGCGCAAGTTTGGGCCCACGGGTTAAACATCCATGACATGGACTACCGATGACTTCCTCAAAGGCTACGAGGGACCTGGTTATCAACCTGTGATCCCGCAGTCATACTCCGGCTGCGTTTTCGATCCTACCAGCATAACTCGCATTGCCCTTCTTACCTCAAACGCCCTGGCCATTCATCGCCTCCGGTGACGGCAAGGCAGTTGAAGAGACTAGACCCAATGTCGAGCCACGGCGCCCCCACAAACGCCCCTCCTGGGCTCTACGACATCCGAACCACTCTGGACGCCGGGTCACGTCTATACCTGGCTGTATTTGAAGATGGGGGAGTCGGCTGGGTTAACCGCAGGTAAGTCCAACAGCCTCAGTTTTACATGTTCAACCTCTAACCTCTATCTCTATGCTAGTTCCAATGGCCAAAACCCCGTGGACATTCCCCCACAAGATGAATTCATCACGACTATCTGGTCCCTTCAGCGCAATGGAATCGCCACAGCAGGCATCCTCGGCGGCATCCAATTCAAGTTCCACATTGTTCAACGCGGCCAAGGCAGCATAACCTGGACAGGCTATCTTCCACCCAAAACGGGGGGGGGCGCGGGCGGGGGGGGGGGGGGGGGGGGGGGGGGGGGGGGGGGGGGGGGGGGGGGGGGGGT
>MU865474.1:0-20858 GCA_033297215.1 Podospora fimiseda | reverse complement strand
CATTGTAATCGCCACAGCTGGAATCCTGGGCGGAATCAAATTCAAGTTCCAATTTTTTCAACGCGGCAAAGGCAGAATAACCTGGACAGGATATCTTCCACCCAAAACGCCCCCCCCCCCCCCAAGAGACAAAAAGGACGTTGACACCCTGGGTTTCTTCACTAAACCTCTTGAAATCTTTCCGGTCACTCCGCCGCTCCCCTGTATCCCCCCACTAGTCACCCCCAAGATCCCCCTGTTCCGGTGACACTCAACGGATGCGGACCATTTGACTGGTAGAGACTCTACTTCACCCCCAGACTCTACATGAAATTCGAGGAGGCCTGCAACATTCACGATACGTGCTGGGCAACCTGTAACTCTTCGTTCGGTGCCTGTAACAACAATTTCCTCAATAACCTGTACAACCTCTGCGTGCGGGAGTTCTCCCAGTACAGCAAGTCTCTCACTGGTTGCAACAATCTTGCCCAGATTTATTACATCAGGTCTACAGTTTCAACATCAGGCCTCCTGTGGCTGGAAGAGCAAAGGAAGTACTACAGATGCGTCGGCCTTCCGTTTTAGAGGGTTTCCTGAAACGGCAAAAATGTGAGGAATGGTATTGTAGTTGGAAATAATATCGTCCATTTTGTAATCTATTACATAGAAACGAGATTCCTATGCTACTGAACCTTTATGGCTGTGCAACTGGCTGCTTCTCTCCATGCCATTTGCTACTTCTTTGTCATTTGTCCACAAGACAGAACTCGCGCAAATTACAAGTCTATGACGAGAAGCACATCATTCCAGCTGTCAAGATTTTCTTGATATACCTAATACCACTGTTGAATGTTCACTTGCTCGTGCAGTCGTTAAAGTTATTTTTCAACTGCGCGTGCCAAGGAATATGTCAGTCAGTGAACCTCGACGCTAACGCAAATAGGCAGTTTGTTTACATTATTTGCCAAGCACATCCATTAATTCCTTATATTAGACTGTTGGGCTTTAAACGGCATACCTTGTCAACAACACTGTGTTTTGTTGATAAATGTATTAAACTTGGCCAATGATCATGGTGTTGAAGAGCAGGTGGATTGAGGATGTCACGCAGTCGCTCAATTGCACAAGTTGTGATGGCTTCGTCTTGCCCGGGTTTACATTCAATGACAGAGGTTGCCAGACGTTGTTGCAATTACCAGGTAATCTTGCTGTTCCTTGGTTTAATTTGCCTGTAAATTAATCAATAAATTTGCATTAGGGTGGACAACTTTGCTGGATGGATTTGAGTCAATGCAAATCTTGGTAGAGGTTGAAATGATCAGTTGTGCAATTGCAATGGTGATGGCTTCATTTTTGCATTTGCAGGTGAATCTGGTTTGAGTTTGCTATGATTGGGTATTGCACTTTGTGGTTTGTTTTGACGTGTTGCCGTGTTGCAGGAAAGAATCGCAGGTTTGGATGGGAAGGAAAAAAAACTACAAAAAATATTGCACCTGCCAGGCCTTGAACCTAGACCTTGCGAAGACCACCTCATGGAGGTATGGAGGCTCAGGAGGACATGAGCTCCTTTTAGAAGAACACGAGCTTCGACCACAGAACACGGGCTGCAGTTGCCGGGCGGTCTACTGTCAGAGCGCTACGGGGGCGTCCAGGGGAGTGGTCGGGCTCTAAGGGGGGCTCACAAGACTTGCGTCCAAGATCTCTACGAGATTGTAGTCCGTCTACGATGGACCTGACTTATGTCAAGCTTGACGAGAGAGAGAGATAGTGAGATGGGAGACTAAGTCTGCCATCTACATGTGCTGACCGCTACACCGCAGGTGCAATTTGTGGGGGTTGTTAATTATTGATTACCGTGTGGCCCCTTATATCCCCATTAACGGTGACGAGGAGGAAAGAACTTTCCAGGTCTCCGCATTTGTTTGGTCACATGTCTTTGGTCAATTATTTTATTTATTTTCACGACTGCTGGTAGACTGTTCTTGTCTTTTTTCGGATTTTGAATTGATTTTTACTGTCTCTCTATCACTTTAAACTGCCTTTTTATTCATTGTTCAACGCACTCTTTCATGACATCTCTACGCATTTCATCTGTCAACCATCAACCTTGCTACTTTATACCCACAGTTGATATTTTCTTTGATGAACCGAAGATCCAGCACTCACACAGTTTCCACTCGCTTCCCCTCTCGTCAATCCAAGAAATATACAAACATGTGCAATGAGACTATAATTTCCAAGTTCTCAGCTGTTTGTTCTTACAATATCCTCTTCCAACATAATCCCTTCAATTCTTCATCATATCAATCCTCACTCCATCCTGTTACATCTCATCGTTCTCCTTCTCGTACTTTATCCTACTACTTGTATCCATAAACCTCAAACATATACCTTTTGGGGGAGGATCCTTCCCTGGGTTAGGGTTTTACCCGCAGATTGAGTGCAGGATATCATTGGTCTCCTTGCTCAATGAGAAAAGTTACAAACACTCACGTAGTGCATGTTGCATACGCCAAGATTACCCCCACTTTGCACAATGGCAGCAAACTCAGATATGGGCCCAGTGGCACAGTAGCACAGTGAGATACAAACCCCTCTTGTGACAACCAGAAAGTCGGATACGAGTTGAGGATACGGGTACATCATCACGCGCTTCTTTTTATCCTTATATTGCAGTCACAAGAAAAAAGTTAACTTCTTTTGTGCCAGTGAATGGGCGAGTATATATTCATTAACCAAGCCACAGCAACTATACCATGTACCCAAAGTTTCTTTTTGCACTCTACAGCTACAAGCAAATCAAAACAGATCTTTATTTCCACAAAATATCCAATTATGAGTGGTCCAATTGATTCTCCCAGCGAGAGATACATCTCCCCAACCGACAGCCTGAGGCGGAGCCCACCAGAATATGACACAGCCGATCAAATTGCCGAGAGCTATCAAGTCAAGAAGCAAAAGACGGAAAAGATAAAAGAGGAGAAGGACAAGCAAAAGATAAAGAACAAGGGCAAGGGAAAACAGAGCGCGGCGCTTAACCCACAGCAGCCAAAGACAGAGTACGAAGCTACCGACAAGTCATTGTTTCCAGTCAATGTGAATTTTGTCCGGAACAGCGAGGAGGGTAACCTTGCTGAAGACGAAAAGGAGATAACCATAAAGCAGAAGAGACAGCAAAAGAAGATTGATCCGTTATTCAAGTCTGTGTTGGCGGAGGCCGGAGCAAGATTGAAGAGGGAAAAGGAGGACTAGGCAAAACGGGAGGAAATAAAGGCGAAGGATCGTAAGGCGGAGAAATTGGTGGATAGAAAGATGGATGACAGACGTCCTGGAGAAGAGTAGTTGGTATTCCTATTTTCTTTTAGGTCTGTTACATACCAGGTAGCTTTCTTGCTCAGATTAATGCTTAGTAATACTTGATGATGCCGCCTGCCTCGTTTTGTTTCAGGATCTGCTGGTTCTCTCAAACACTTGATTTGCATTTGCTTGTAGATAGGCGTAGATTTAAAGAAGCAACCAACAGAACCTTTTGAGGCGTTTCGATGATTTCCATCGCTTCTGTTGGTTGGTGGTTAAAGTTTCCAGGCCACTAAATTTTTAATACCTACCTACCTGGTAGCTACCTAGCAAGGAAGGGGGGGTCCAAGTAACTCTGTTGACAGAGGTGGTAATTTACAATGGTATGATAATAATAAAAATAGTGGTATAAGTCTTTCAAAGGAATGGCACCAGTATTTCGCAGAATCATGTTGATTTTTTATTTAATAGTTATTCGAATAGAAAGTCTTATAATTATCAAATTCTGATAAAAGGTTTGTAAAGAAAACAGTCTTTTTGTGCCTTGTCACGGCCTGGCCTGACATGGTTGTGCACAACCTTATTTGCAACCCTAACCCTCGTTTGTATATATACTTCTCAAGGTGCGGATCCTTCCAGGGATTTCTTCCTTTCTTCTTCATGTTAATGTTTTAGACAATGGAATAGAGGAATTGTCACGAATCCTGGATGCAGGTCATGACATGTTGGTAGACGATTTATTGATTGATCTCTCTAAGTCTATTGCAAAGGTTCTTGTTTTATGTTGCTTGGTTGTCATGTGACCTGAAGTCACGTGCTTCTCTTCCATGTCAGGAATCGCTGCCTTGACTCGAACTGCCTTGCCCAGCCGTTACATGCCTAAAAAGAATTGTAGAAGACTGTTGATAGATGGTTTTTATCTAGCAGTCTTATATAGTCTTATATGGCTCTGTCAAATCTATTATATAGTGTTATAACCTGCACCGAGTTCGGGTACAGACTGCAAGGCAGTACGCCAAAGTGTAGCTTGACAGGATAATCGAAGGTTGTGGCAAGCGTCTCAGACAAGGGGTTCACTGTCAACAACAGGTTTTTCTAACAAAGAGCTACTACTGAGAGTAGATTGTAGACAAATGAACTGTATATTGCTTGAGTGAGGAATCAGATTCCTCGATACGCGGAGTGCCCAGGATTACCCCCTATTTATGTGAAGCTATCTACATATGTTTTCTGTGTTTCTTAAGTATCTTTGTAACACCTCACACAATGTAGCTCATTCTTTTGCGCCCGTAACCCTAAGCCGGTTGAAGGGATGGGCATTTTCAGTAAGTCATTCCGTCTTTTAAAAGCCTCTATTAAAGAAAAAACAGCTTTTATAATATAAAAAAGGCATTAATTATTTCAATCAAGCCATTCCATCTGGTATAAATCTCTATAAAAACGAAAATACAGCTTTTCGAATATCAAAAGGCATGAAATTATTTCCAGTAGCTATTCTATCTTTTAATAACTTCGATAAAAAGATTTTATTGAACTAAAATAAATAAGAAGATAAAAGAAAATGCCTTTTTAAATGATGTTTTGGTATGAGTATTGTGGGAAGTGACAAATCGCATTGTATAAAGAGACATTCTCTTCTTATAAAGAAGTGTGCCACTTTCAAACGAGTAATATGACTTTTTAAAACTAAAGAGGCGTTTCAAAAAGAGAAATAAGCCGTTTCTAAAAACAAACATGAATTTTTTTGAAAAAGAAACAACATTCCAGTTCTGAAGCTTCACAATCATTTTTGCACACTGTGGAAGAAGGAGATGAGGAGGAAAGGCGAGAAAGGAAGAAGAGGAAAAGAAGTCAGGGAATGCTGATGCAAGAGAGTCTCAAAAGTTTCAGATTCGTATATACCTACCGTGTGATATCTCGAGTCATGTTTTCCTTTTGGAATATTCGTTACTTGGTTGCTCAAAGACCAGATATCACGAGGTGTGTTGTCTGTGTATGTCAGCGACTCAAGTATCTTGTGAGCGTACATGTACATGTATTCTTGGTGAAACCCATCGTGACAATGACCACGTGTGTATATCAAGTTGTTACACGATGATGAGCCAGAGATATTGATTCCGTATTGACTCGCCAGTTGTTGGGAAATGCGTCACTGGGTGCATATCTGAAATGTCTATAAATGAGAGACTCCTGGACCTTGATTCTACTGTTTCTCTTTTCCACAAACATCAATAATTTCTTTCGCTCTTTGTCGTTTTGGGCATCTATTTTACGAAGCAGAACCAGATTGCCATGTCCAATACCAGGTATTTAATACCCGCGTGGGCGAGACCCGAGTACCGGTGCGATTGTTGGGATCGTAACATACGAGAACAATGCAAGTCAAACGGCTTGTGCAATGGCTGGATAGGGGCTGAAGGTGCCTCGAGAAACGTTCTCCCAGGACGTCGGACAAAGGACAAGAAATACGAGGCACGGAGCAATATTGACTGTGCCTATTGCTGCGAGGCAAATTGTCCAACAGGAAATGGAGAGGCTGGGGTGTCAAAAAGTGGCGTCCGGGACCAGCCTACGCCAAACCTCAAGTACTGTCCATGCTTCTTGGAAGATGGACGCCCCAAAAGGGGTTGCAGGGCGAAAGGTGAAGGAGGTCAGGAATACTGTAAGATTTTTTACATCACCAATCAGATCGGTTGCGCCGAGTGTAGGATAAAGCGATGCAGAGGAGTAGATTGGACTTTTAGTCAAGGGATGAGGCTTTGCCAATGTCGGGTGGAAAACGGTCTGTATCCTGAGGATCCAGAGTCGAGGTGCAATACGTACAAGAAGGATGATGCGGGTCTTGAAGTCAAACCGTGTACCGAGGTAACCATCAGCCGCTCCGGAACGTGTCTCTGGTGCCAGAAGGCAAAATGCCCCATCCGATCCGAAAGTACTTCTGCGTTACGCTCGCAGCCACAAGAACCATCTGGCGTTATATCTAAGGCGCCCAATCTAGCAACTTCGCTGCTACAATATGGCCATGTATATTCAACAATACAGGCTGCGCCAAATCCGATGGCTCCAATGGGGACCTTTACCAATAATATTAACAACTACACCGGTCCTAATTATTTTCTGGGGTCTCAACAGTCACTGGTTCACCAGGGACTCCAGAGTATGGAAAACCCCTCGGCGGCTCCCAGTCCTGGGAGTCAAACACAAGCTTCCCCGGCTGGGAGAACCCAACCACAAAAACAGCAAGCTCAGTCTCAAGCTCAGATGGCAACCAACGAACAAACCCAACAGTATTATCAACCTCAACAACCCCCTCAATACAGCTCCCAAGTCCCAGTCTATCGACAGCACCCACTGATTACACAGAACGCACCTCCTGAGTTCTTTTTTGATACCAGCGACTCTGAGCAAACAAACCCTGTCCAAGAGTCTATGATGTATCAACCAGTAATGTATCGACAACAACAGCAGCAATCACAACCAGAGTCCGGCACCATCTCTCAATCCAGCCTGAACAATCCTCAACAAATATTGCCCTCCGGCTCACTGCAACAGTTCATGCTCCCACAGCAGAATGCCGCACACGGGTACCAATATCCCAGCCAACATCCACGTCCACAGCACATGCAACCACAGCCAAATTCCGGAACCCTCCCTCAAACGAACTTGAACAATCCTCAGCAACAGCTTCTTTCGGGTTCTCAACAACCATCCACGAGTCTTTCTCAACCCATGTATAATCAATATCAGCAGCAACCAACTGCGTTCTATCAACCACAACCAACTGCATTCCATCAACAACAACCGATTTCCTATCAACCACAGAAACAACAACAACAACAACCTATTTCCTATCAACAACAACAACACATCTCTTTTCAACCCCAACAAGAACCACCCCCAGTTCGATCTCCCCAACGAGCTCCTCCCGATCCCCCCGACCTCCCCAAAACAATAAACCCACAAGATCTAATCAAGAATCACGAGGTAGAAGTTCAATTGCAATATGCTTATCAACGACCGATGACTAGATCTCAAGTAGCAGCCACTGCAGCAGAGCCATCATCAACCCATACATGTCCTACTTTGGTTTCTGATCCCTGTGGTTCACAAAAGCAAAAGCGTGCGGCACCTTCGTCGTCATCGTCTTCTTCGGCGGGTTCAGCGAGGGGTGATAATGAGGAAGGAAGGAGGGGAGGGAATAAGAAGAAGGATAAACATAGGGGGAAGAAGAGTAAGTCTTGAATTTCTGGCGATTGGTTGATTGATGAAAGGGGAATGTGTGAACTGGAGAAAGGGAGATCCGTCTTTTTTTTTTTTTTGGCTTTGTTTAATTAAACTTAAAATTTTCTTTTGTGCGTTTAAAAAAAAAAGATTGGCTTTTAGAAAATTAAATCAAGGTTTTGGTCTATTGTGGTTTTATTCTTTTTAGTTGTAGCTTAGCTTCTTTTGGGGAAATAAAAAAATAAAATACGTTTTCCTCTTTCTTCTTTTCTTTTTCTTTGGCGTATTTATAATTTAATTCTGTTGACCGGCTCTTGTCATGTTAAAATATGGTTTAAATACATTAGATAAACCGAGAATAAATTAAGTTGGATTTTAGGTGTCTTTAATAGAACTGGAAGAATATATCTCTAGTCGAAAACTTTGATTTCAAGGTTAATGTCATGGCGAGGGTCATGCAATGGCACAAGGCGCAAAGGACATTTACTCAAAGACCAAGAATACTGAATTGAAGAAGGGAGGAAGGAAGCCGACAGGCTTGCAGCCGGAACCTTTCTCATTCTTCTTATCTAATCTAACTACACGTGACATGACGTCACCAGTGCACGGCTTACGCCGTGACAACTTAAGCCATTTCTGGGTTAGGGGTGTCAACAGCGACTCCATGCCATCGGCATCACCCAACCAACATTCGCAAAGAGAAGCCGCGGAGAAGAACAAAAATACCAATTGGAAAAAAACAAAGTTTGATTCCTCGAAGTTGCTTGTATGTACGGATCCGCTGAGAGCCTTGGGGCAAAGTTTTGGTTCTGATGCAGTTCTGAGTGAATGCCGCGCTAAACTCGAATAGGTAGTGTGTTTACTTGTCGAGTGACGACCGCCAAGCATCTCCTTTTTTGCGGTCAACACCACACTTAGATCCAATTTTGGGTTCATAAAGGAGGAAATATCTTTTCTCCAAGTGTGAATGGTCCTTTTCATGATACGCTGGGCAATGCCGTTGTTGAACCAAGTTATCAGGTACAGTTACGGTCACATATGTACAACCTGGGAGTGACTCAAATATTACAAAGAGTCATATCGCGGTATGCACAGACCACCGGTCCCACATTACCACCATCCGAGGCCTCAACATTTCCATCCCAGCTGTCCAACTCTATGATAAGACCACGCCCTTCCCCCCTTTGGCAGCCACTTTGCGATCACTGCTCTCTTCTTACAGTGCGTCAGGCCACTCTGCGTAGCTTTGACACAAAGCACCACGCATAAATCGCCCAAATCAAACCGGGCGTGTTTTTGAGGACAAACCCCCCATCCTTATTATATATAGCATATAACGCTTTTGCTGGCGCGGGGCATGCCGCGTCGGATGCGAAAGCCGAGCCAGGCTCGAAGATATAAATTTCGGTGTAAAATAGGGGATTCGCGTCCGGCGCGAACTGCTCTGCTCCGGCTCACTTGGTGTTCGGCCCGGGTGTGAAGATATGGCTTGGGCTACCGAGTCTGAGGGGAAACAATTCTGTCCCTGGCGCGAGCCGTGTTCGCGTCGGGAACCATGATTAGGCGAGTTGGGATGAATATTTGGATCAATGAATTAGAAAAAACAGGAATTCAAAAGAATCAAAGCTCTTACATTGTGGTCGCTTCAACAAAAGACTGCGCGTGTAGAGAGGGTGGTGTTTTCAAACGATTGAGCTTTTCAAAAATCGGTGGGTTGTTGGGAAGAAAAGTCGCTGCGCAGCCTGAGATGAAAACAAAAACGATGGTACTTGCAGGTCTGGGCCCAGTTGAGAAACAGTAAATGAGGTGCGCAGGCAGGTAAAAGCTGAGTGGAAAAGAATGAATGAGATCCGCAGCTCCAAGTGGGTGAAAGTTGATAGCTGGAGGTCAAAAATGCGGCTGCGGGGACGGAAGGGTTGTGTTTTGAAAACTTGAACAATCGCTCCGCTGATCAAAAGTAAACAATGGGAACTGCAGGTAAGAGCTCGGTTGAAAAAAACAAATGAGGTGCGAGACTGCAAGCAGGTGGAAAGACAATCGCTGCAGCAGGATGGCCATCAAGGTGCCTGGGTGCCTGGGAAACGGGGCAGCCCTCCGCCTCTTATCCTTATCAGTCTCTTCTGTAGTGGTGTGGTTCCATGCTTGAGGGGCACTGTGCGGGTACTTGGTTTAGTTTTTGGGACATACTTTTAACAAATAAACAGAAGCGCCCTCTGGTGTAATTGGAAACACACTGCTCCCCTTCTCGATGTCCTTGGTTCAATTCGTTCTTTGGGTACCTTATTCAGGTTTTCTTTAGAAAACCTAGCAACCTGATCCTACGGGAGGTTTGGTATACGCTTCCCCTCTGGTTAGTTTAGCGACTTCCTCCTACGGGAGGTTTAGTACGCTACCCAGCCGGAGGCTGGGCCTTTGGTATTTCTTGTGAAATACTAGTAGAGGACCTGGTTCAAATCTGGGCGGGCGGAATTCTTTTTTCTAGTCATTTACTATTTGAAACCTTTTCCTTTTTTCCCACCACACCACATATTCTTTCTCCAGTCAATCAACTGTATATACACTACATATGTAGCAGCAATCTTTTCAAGCTCTAGATTGCATCAAGACAAGGCCATCTAGGGCTGTCCGTCTTGCGGGGCATCTACACATATATCCCCTTTGGTACCTGGTGGTTTCCAAGCAGGCGCATCTTTTCTTCTCTTTTACCTTTATTTCACTTTTCACTTTCCAATGAGATGTGTTTCTTGCGGTGTTCTCTTTCTTTCTTTTTTTTTTTCATCACGAAATCTACTTCTGGGTTAGGGTATTCTGACGCCGGTCCCTGTTGAAGCCAACATTGGGAAGGATGTGCTGAATACACGCCTTCTCTTGAATGTAAAACATGTGATGATAATTGGTGTTGCCCTATATCAAAACTGTTCTACATTTGGAAGCTCACGACTCTTACGGTTGTGTCGGTCATATGAACAATCATGGTTTGGAACATCCCTGCAGAAGGTTGTCAATGGAATTATGCAGATCCTTCATCACGAATCTCCATGTACTTACAATTCAACAAAGAGAAGAAACGTTGCAGTGGTCAACGTTGGCAAGGAACAAACCACCAAAGAATCATATCAAACGTAGAACTTGAATTTGCAAACGGCTGTGGAACAAAACAAAACATGACACCAGACACGCCAGCTGCCGGCACGCCTGCACCCACCTTGTACAAAGGTGGCAGTTCCTTTCAAAACCTGAGATAACCTTGCCTCGCAATGGAAAAGCAATATTATGAGGCGGATACATAAAACAAAAGAAGAAGGACGAGTGATTTTCTATAGAGATTGTCAAGCTCGTGAATTCGGGGGCTCGTCCAGTGGAGTCAAAAACCAGAGCCGATGGAGGCCAAGATACGGCTATCAATGGTGTCGAAATATGTATCTCTGGGAGCCCAAATCAACACGCACATTCAACCTGGCAACGGAAGAAAGCCAGCCGAAGCTCTGTTACATGGCCATAATCATTCAATCAATTGGCGCTCAAGAAAAAAAAGGAAAGGAAAAGAAAAGAATCTTCTGAAACTGTGCAAGGGGGAGAAGCTTCTGACAGACCTTGCAATGTATTCAAGATTCCAAGAACAGTCAGTTGGAACGAAGCTCCCATTGTTTTATGTATCGGATCGGCATTCCCAACATTTTTCACCGTCATGCCGTGCGTGTCATCGTGGTTGTTGAATCGGAAGTCGGGAGACCTATGGCATCTAAAAAGCAACCGGGCCGTGATGGAAGAGGCTAGTCAACAATGATTGGAAGGAAGATCTCCAAAGGTTGCGTTTCGGACACCAGTCAGTCACTCTTGAAGTGGACCTTCAACATTGATGTGGAAGATAGCTGCATTGGTAACGGAGATTATCATGCGTTGTAGGTCATCAAACAGAATAATATATGCACCCTGAAGGATGTCAAAGGATCGTTCCATTGGCCTGGTGCATCAAGAGACAAATAGAAATCTATTCCATTGTCATTTTGATTGATCCAGTTGCGAAAGCTCCGATATTTTTTGATGGGTTTTCAAAGACATTGGAGAGTGAATAAAAGTGATTGCAGCAATAATCAAGCTATCAGATACGCGGTTTGGGAGGTACAAGTGAAGTTACGTCAACGTGTGGCAGAGCAAAATGAAGAAATTTGAAAAGAAACAAATAAACGATCTGCAATGTATTGCCGGTGATTGATTTGCGTGGCCTTTTCCAAAATAGAAAGGGTCCTTTGGAGGATAGAAAAAGATCCTTCAAAACTTGACTCGGAACTTTGCAGGTCATTCAAAAAAGTAAATAGGCAGGCGCGAGAGAGGTTATTGATAAGGATAAGGAAATCAACTGCCCCGCGTTTGTGCGGCTTGATTGGTACCTCCCAGTTTGCTTTATTTACCGCTGTGGTCGCTTTCGTTCCCTCTCCATCATACTTCGCCATCATTACCGACTGTCAAACCTCCAACCGAGCAATATGGACGACGATATTAATGGGTAAGAACTCTGCTTCGCGTCTTCGCCTGTCGCCAAAAACTTGCTGATTTCTTCCCGCAGGTATGATTACCGAGGCCAGGGCCCGAGGATCATCGATATATACCTCCCTGTCGACATCTATGACGACGAACTTCTCTTACGCGTACATCCGAATCAAGATCTGATCAGGCCTGGACTTATAATCCGCGGTAGACAACAGCAACATAACAGAGCCCAAGACAACCGCTCGTTCCACCTTCCCCCTCCGACGGATCACCAAGCTCAATCCACAGCCATCGCAGCTCGACTTCGTTCTTGGTCTCCATAAATCCACAGGTGGGGGTATGACAACCAATTTCGATCTCGTTCACACCCTCTTGTCCCATCAGCAGACATGGATCGCCATAGTGCAAGGTCTGTCACGCTTGCTTGTAGCGACTTTGACGACAAACCCACAGTTCCCATCAAGTGCGACAACTGCAAAATGAACGGACACAATCTATCCGACTGCATGAAAACAGGGACGAAAGGCTTGATGTGGGGCTGCCCATTTTGTGAAACTATTGACCACCTAATGGAGCATTGCCCACAGAGGCCATCTTCTCGGAAAGTTTGGGACGTTTTGGTGGTACGCCGTGCCAAGAAGCCTCCGTTTTGGGCTGCTGATAGGTATATCTGGTGAAAGTTTGGTTTGATAGAGGATTTAAATGAGCATTTTCCTTTGCCAGAGGGTAGTTATCCCTGGTCGCGGAAGTTTGCAAGCGAGTGGGCTAAGAAAAACCCGCATGCCTGGGCAACATTTGACCACTCCAAGGGCAATTCTGAGCTCCCAATCGGCCCTGCCACTCGTACTTGGAGAGTAGTACTGAAGTCCGACAGTGCAAAAAAGGAGCTGGCGGCATTGGCTCGTGCAAAAGCTCAACGAAAGACTTTTCCCAGGCGAATGCAACTGGTGGGAAGGAAAAGAATGGAAAGGTCCTATCAATACTCGATGGAGCCGGAGGATGTCAAACAGGAACTACCATAAACGCGGGAAGAAGAGACAAAAGAGAAGAGAGGAAGAGGTTGACAATGCGATATTATATTTTATGCCTGGACAAGTCTGTAAGGATCTTCGGGCTTGGGCGCTTATGATGGAAGAGAGACGTTTTGTCCCATTGTTGGTCACCAAAAAACATGAGTTGTACATGTACACTTATTGTAGTCTATGTCAGAGTATTATAAGCTAGATAGATAGATAGATATTTATTAACGCCCGGCGGGTAATCCGAAAGGGCAATCATTACAATCTTACTTTACATGTCCAAAGCTAAGACCAAAATCTCCTTGAAGCCCATACAAAAGTCATTCTAAATCATGGCAACTGATATCCACAGTATTATAAGCGCTATGGTTCTTCATACGCCATGAGTGAGATGGTCCGTTCACTCTCATCATTTTGATCATTGCCCCTGATGCCAAGCATCTCCACAAAAATATACTTCCAGTTCTAGGCAAGTGCAACGGTTGCCTGATGGCGTGTCTTGGCATGGTCATCTGACAGCGTGTGAGTTTGTGGCGCGTCCGCCCCACCAAGCAGACGCGTGCCTAAAGTCAACATTACCGTTTTGTCCCTTCCCAAACTTTTAATAAAGCCCTGTTCAGTCGGCAGAGACCAAAAATTTCCAAAAATTTAAACTTGCAGAACCCTTTGCTTTTTTCATCCAAAAAACGATCGTCTCATCACCATCATGTATGTCACCCATATTGCTGTTGCCAGAGCATAACTGACAACAAAAATACAGGGTCGCGTCAATACCCAACACACCAGCCTCCAACAAGGAGAATCTCCCAAAAAGCAAATTTCCGACGCCGCAGTCTCTCGACCGCTTACGAACACCGTTTAAATGCCCTGGCTCTGCAACCCGTACCGTCTCTAGCAACCGACCGGCGCGCAAGAAGAGAAAGATTGACTACAGGGGCGCAGATGGTGATGCCGACTCAGATAAACCATACACAAACGCCGACCGATTAGCATTGGCAAATCGCGATGCTAACAAGTATCCCGTTTTCCAACCAAAACCAAAAGATCAAGTCTTTCGCAAAGGCTTCTCCGTGCCCTTTATCAACAAGAACACGGCGGCATACAACCCCAATCGCCCACCCCCAACACTAGGCTTAAGGCAGGGAGCAGTTTTTGTGGCCAAGCCACTTCATGATCCCAGTGGCGAATTTGCCATCGTTCTTTATGATCCGACCATTGACGATAAACCAAAAGACGCGCCAGCCAAAGACGAGAAGAAACCGGCGGAAGAGGAAAAGAAACTCGATGCGCCGTTGATGCACAAGAGCTTGGCCGAGATTTTAGGGATCAAGAAACAAGTGGTTGGAGAACATCCTCGAGTCCCTGTTGTCATTGACCCCAGACTTGCCAAGGTCCTTCGGCCACATCAGATTGAAGGTGTCAAGTTCATGTACCGGTGCGTCACAGGCATGATTGAGGAAAAGGCGAATGGGTGCATCATGGCCGACGAAATGGGTTTGGGAAAAACGCTCCAGTGCATTACTTTGCTCTGGACGCTTCTCAAACAATCACCCGAGGCTGGAAAGAGCACAATCCAGAAAGCTATCGTTGCGTGTCCTTCCAGTTTGGTGCGAAACTGGGCAAACGAGTTGGTGAAGTGGCTGGGCGCTGACGCCGTTACACCTTTCGCTATCGACGGCAAGGCTTCCAAGGAGGAGCTGACCCGGCAACTTCGTCAATGGGCAATCGCATCGGGACGCGCCGTTACACGCCCTGTTATCATCGTCTCATATGAGACCCTTCGTTTGTATGTTGATGAGCTCAAGGGTACACCAATCGGCCTGATGCTTTGCGACGAGGGCCATCGTTTGAAGAATGGAGACAGCCTGACATTCACCGCTCTGAACAACCTGAACGTCTCCCGACGTGTTATCCTTTCAGGCACACCCATTCAAAATGATCTCTCAGAGTACTTTTCGCTCATCAGTTTCGCCAACCCTGACCTTTTGGGCACCCGTCTCGAGTTCCGAAAGCGCTTCGAGATTCCCATTCTCCGTGGCCGCGATGCCGATGCCACCGAGGCCGAGCGCAAAAAGGGCGACGAGTGCCTTTCCGAGCTGCTCGCTATCGTTAACAAGTTCATTATCCGCCGCACCAACGATATTCTCTCCAAATATCTTCCTGTCAAGTACGAGCACGTTGTCTTTTGCAACCTTGCGCCATTCCAACTTGACCTTTACAACTACTTCATCAAGTCTCCAGACATTCAAGCTCTTCTTCGCGGCAAGGGCTCGCAGCCTCTCAAGGCAATTGGCATGCTCAAGAAGCTTTGCAATCACCCAGATCTCCTGGATCTGGGAGCCGATCTTCCTGGTTCCGAAGAGTTTTGGCCAGAAGATTACGTTCCAAAGGATGCCCGCGGGCGGGATCGGGATGTCAAACCATGGTACTCTGGCAAGATGCAAGTTCTTGATCGTATGTTGGCACGCATTCGCGCAGACACAAACGACAAGATTGTCCTTATCAGCAATTACACTTCAACTCTTGATATTTTTGAGCGCCTTTGCCGTAATCGCGCATATGGCTGCCTCCGTCTTGACGGTACGATGAACGTCAACAAGCGACAAAAGCTTGTCGACAAGTTTAACGATCCCAACGGTGAGGAGTTTGTCTTTTTGCTCTCCAGCAAGGCAGGCGGTTGCGGTCTGAACCTCATCGGCGCCAACCGACTCATCCTCTTCGACCCAGATTGGAACCCGGCTGCTGATCAGCAAGCTTTGGCACGTGTGTGGCGTGATGGTCAGAAAAAGGACTGCTTCGTGTACAGATTCATTGCCACCGGTACCATTGAAGAGAAGATCTTCCAGAGACAGAGTCACAAGCAGAGTTTGAGTTCTTGTGTGGTTGACTCGGCTGAGGATGTCGAGAGGCACTTCAGTCTGGATAGTTTGAGAGAGCTGTTCCAGTACAGAGGGGACACGAAGAGTGATACACACGATACGTTCAAGTGTAAGCGGTGCAAGCCGGATGGGAAGCAATATATCAAGGCGCAGGCGATGTTGTACGGCGATACTAGCACATGGAATCATTTTGTGAATGAGGGACTAAAGCCTATCCAAGATCATTTGTTAAGGCAGGAGTGCGGGGAGCCGGAGGTTAGCGCGGTTTTCCAATATATTTCTCATTAACGAGTAATGAACTCATAATAGGGTTGGCCTGGGCTGTTTTACTTTTGCTGGGATTATTAGCATAGTGTTAGTTGCATTAAAGCAGTAGTATATCAAGGTTCAGGCGATGTTGTATGGTGATATGTCATGTTTGCTTGATCCACTTGATGAAAAGGGTTTTTTTTTTCAAGAGTGTCAATTCACACTATGATTGGTGACCTCCCACACTATGATTCCTATAAAGTCGATCTTGAGCTACGTTTTGATGAAAAAGACTTTGCCTCTTTAATTATCAATATACCTTTTTATAAACAAAAATACCTTTTAGTTATAAATTATGCCCATTTTAACATAAATAGGCGTTTTTTTTATTTTAAAAGGGCATAACTATTCTATTTCAAAAATGGGGTGTTTTATTTTAACAAGGCATATTGCATTTCAAAAAAAGCATTTTTATAACCAGGCATAATGAGTATGGTTTTTGAGTTGCAATACCGGTAAGAAGAGTGAGTTTCTTCGAAGTTCCCATGGTGCGAGAGGCTATCGATTATAGTGTAAATTGACGCTCTCTTTTTTTAAGGCCCTTCCGTTCCATGGTTCCTTTTCCGTTAATAGGTGCCACCAAATCTCTGTGGTAAAAACTACCTCCGTAAGCAGTCACAAACGCCTGCCTATCTTCCACTTATTATACCCTGCTTGACTCATTACGTAGCCGACTGGAAAACACACACACACACACGCACACAAAAAAAAACCCCCGACCAAAATCCCCGTTCTTCAAAAGGGCCCCCCCCCTCTTCAAAGCTCAAAGATATGGTCCAAATTTCCTTCCGCAAAGGCCAAAAACCAAAGAACCGAAGCGACGTTATATGCTGATACGAGCACGTGGAACCATTTTGTGAATGAGGGGTAAAAATATATTCAAGATTATTTGTTGAGGTAGTAGTGCGGGGAGCCGGAGGTTGGCAGCGCAGTGTTCCAGTTCATCTCTCATTAAGTCAAGAACTCACGACAGGGTTGGTCTGGCCGGCCTATACGTTCAAGTGTAAGCGGTGCAAGCCGGATGGAAAGCAGTACACCAAGGCGCAGGCGATGTTGTATGGTGATACGAGCACGTGGAAACATTTTGTTAATGAAGGATTGATGGGGAGCCGGAGGTCAGCGCGGTGTTCCAGTATGTTTCTCATTATGTCATGAATTCATGATAGGGTTGGTCTGGGCGCCTGGCGTATGTTTCTTTTGTGTTAATTTTTTTTTTTTTGATGGGATTATTACCTTGGTATTTGGTTGCATTGCTGAGCAAGCAAAGGTGGAGGGGTTAAGTGATTTTTAGCAGAGCATCGGAGGAATCAAAGTTTCGAGACAGGCAAGTCGTAATTCGTATATATATAATACAGCTTCTTCAGACCACCTACCAACGGAAAAGGAACCATGGAACGGAAGGGCCTTAAAACCTTTTCATCAAATGGATCAAGCAGATATCACACATAATCAACATGCCTTTCTGATGTTAAAAACGCCTATTCGTTTTTAAAAAGGACTTTCTCCTATTAGGAATGGCTTTTTATCTATGTGAAGCCCTTTCCATTATTGAAAATGCCATTTATTTATCAGTCAGGCTTATTTTAAAAATTGAATAGGTGTTTTTTATTTCAAATGACCGTGTTATAATTTAAAAAGGCGTATTCCATTTTAAAAAGTCATTTTCCATTTCCAAAAAGGCAGGTTTATTACCTATCAGATAGGCATAAGTATCTCGCTAACAAACGTTCAAAGGGAGTAATTATAAAAGCGTCTATGATGTAGCTGGTAGCATATAGGGCCGCCCCGATGAGTTTGTCATTGTTAGTGACTTTCTCCCAAGTGCCGGGAATAAAGGTTCCCGAGATTCTGCTTCAACTCTAGGCTTCCTTTTCTTTTCTATTCTGCGGCAGACATCGTTTTTTCCATTGCCAACTGATATTCCTTCGTTGCATTTCATCATCTACCACCTTTGCTGTCGTTAACCACACAACGTTTGGATGACATTGGCTTGTAGATTATCACCTCCTAATAGAGAAGAGCAGTAAGTCAACTGAGATTTGGTGACCGAGCGATTCATACCACTCACCTGCCAACGGAAAAGCAAATGCGGGAAAGGGCCTTGAAAGCATTTTCGTCAAATCATGGATCAGGATGAACCTCCTGGACTGTCAGCATGTGGGCCCTTGCCTCTGGGGGAGTCCGAAGCAGCCTGAGGGGTTTTTCTTGGTCCATTCGGCAGAGAACATCTTGATGAGATCTTGATCCTATACTAGATTTTGATGTGAATGACTCTTAAGGCCCTTTTCTGTTGTTCTGATTCCATTGGTAACAATGTTGGTAAGTGGTCTGAATCACCCTGCCAGCAAATCTCTGTTGCGTCACGGTATATGATCTTGCTTCCTTTGGGAAAATTGTGGAAGCGAATCTTTCCAACTTCCCCCCACAATATCCCCAAATCCATCTGTCTCGCAAATACCTACTCATGGTTGTAAATACTTGTGCATAACTATGATGCATTGATCCTAAGGACATGTTTTTGTTCCTTAAACCGTCATCTCATGTGTACATAAGAAGACTGTTTCTAAATAACTTGCAGTGCTCCTTTTACTTATGTCAAGAGTGAAGTTTATCTTCTTAAACTCCTTGTTTTTCGATATGCTTTGATGACAAAGTTGGGTTAATGTAATTTCCTGTACCTATCTGTGTGGAGGTCTAATGATCGATTGATTATTAAACTTAACAAGTATTTGATGAGTTAAAGCGAAAAAAGGATTTGCCCCGGGGGGGAGGAAAAAAAAGAGGACTCAGCCTGGATTCGAACCAGGACTTCGGCGTAGAGACCGGTAACTATCAAGCACTTGCCATCCAGGGTAGGTGTTCCGCCCGCGTGCTACCACTTACACCACAGTGTCTTTTTCATTTCAGTTTTTGTTAAAAGATACTGCCCAAAACTTGACCAAGTAGCCGCCTATTGCAACGAGTAATGAGTAAAAGTACCTAATTGATCTACTGATAAGGATTTTTTTTTCTTTCTAAGGCCCCCCGCCTTCCCGTGGTTCCCAGTGTTGTTAGTTCTTGATTAACCTATCTGCCACCAGATCTCCGTATTTATGAACCATTTATATCTAGTGAACCAGTCATAAATCCCATCATGCTCATTCCCACGTTCCCTGTTGCTGAATACCTGACACCAACGGAAAAGGAACCACGGAAGGGCCTTAAAAAGAAAAAAAGGCATGTTTTACATAGTATGAAGCCGCTTAGCAAAAATGCCCGGGGCGGAAGGAAGCTGGAGATATTCTCTTTTATCAATGTTGAATAGCGGCAAAGATTGGACGTATTTATCTGAATTATTTAATCTACAACTATCCTACATTTTTAGTTATCTCGATTACTGATTTACAATTATCCTATCCCCGCTCGTCTTTCAATCAAATCCACCCACATAGGTCCCGGCCTGCTCTTCTTGTTGCAATCGCCAATATCTAGAACGTTTGATACTGCCGACTCGACCACTGTTCTCACTTTGCCGTTTCTTGGTATTCTCCTGCTCCTGCGCCAACCTAGCCTCGCGCTTTTCAATAGCCTCCTTGACATCTTTGTTCTCTTTGATAATATCCCACGTGCTGGTTGTCGGGTCAACAGGGAGGTCATGGTTGAGACCCTTTGTGTAATCAAACGTCTTCCAGGCGTCGGGATTATTCTTGGTCCACTGGGCAGAGAACTTGCGCGACCAGGGGAAGCTTCCCTCCGGCAGATTTGGCACACGCCCTTGAATCCTTGAGGTCAGAGCCAACCTATACCACAGCCTACGGTTGGTGCTCTTAAGCTTTCGGGCTCGTCCTTGGCCCAGGATTCTCCAGGCAGCTCTGACTTGGTGTTCTTTTGTGCAGCTGTCGACTTCATGCGTGGTTACCTCACAATAAGGGCAGCCATGCATGGTTCCGTCTTGGTCGGCTTTGATACACTCCGATAGCCGATGGCCGTAGAGCTTGCAGTTGCTGCATAGCGGCGGAGGTTGGGGAGACACTGTCGGCTCTGCTTTGACTGGTGTAGGGACGACAGCAGCGGGCGGGGAATTGCCCAATGTACCTTGGCTATTGCTGCGAACGCTCTGGGTCTTAATTCCAGGCGCTGCGGGGGCCCGGGGAAGAACCTCAGCCTCGTGACTGGCGATGCTCTTGGTCTCGATGACAGCCGCTGCGGGGGGCGGGAGAAGAACCTCCGCATCGTGACTGTCGATAACAGTCGCTGTGGGGCCCCGAGGAAGAACCTCAACGTCGTGACTGTCTATGCCCTTGGTCCCAATGACAGCCTGAGCCGCTGCGGGAACCGGGGGAAGAACCTTGGCGTCGTTGTGCCTGTTTATGCTCTCCTGCACCTCGCGATTTATGAGAATGCAGGGGACAGCGTCAGGAGGCAATGGATAAACTTCGACGACGTATTTTCTGCGATAGACATCCCTGGGCACGAAGATCTCGATAATGGTGGTGGGTGTGTGAGACCTGTGGTATTGCAAATTAGCGATTAATTATTCAAAAAAAAAAAAAAAAAAAAAAAAAAAAAAAAAAAAAAAAAAAAAAAACAGAAAAATTTATACCGGGGGACTTGTTGGGGCGGCGGGGGGAAAACCAAAAAAACAAAAACACCCAAAAAAAACAAAAACAAAAAAAAAAAAATT
>MU865473.1:0-49587 GCA_033297215.1 Podospora fimiseda | reverse complement strand
CTCGGGATCCCGTCCGCTCTCCCATAGATAAGCTACTGATCGCCAGACTAGTACTCAGGTGGGTGACCACTGGGGAATCCCTGGTGTTGTATGTAATTTTTTTCGCTTAAATCCCTTTTCTGACTCCATCGTCAAGTCTTGGCATTTCTTTTGCTAAACAGCATTTGACCATAACTATCACAATTCACAAAAGTCAATAAGCTCAATATCTACTGCTCTGTGCTATAAAAGTTAGACACTGCTTCGGTGTGAAGAGCTTAAAAACATATAGTAAGAAAATATGTACATACCATCTGTGCTCTCTGCCCCTGACAATTCCGGGGTTATATCCATAGATGACTTTGAGGCAGGGATAAGTTAAAAACCGGTTGCTTGTGATATCTGGTACTGAATATTTTAAGTATACCTATATTTAGTCTTTGGCTTTGGGTTGGTACTATATTTAAATCTTTGGGGTATGAAGTTATCAATGTTCTGGATTTTGTTCTATCTTTTTTGGTTGTTCTTTCTGGCAGAGAATTGGTCAAGGTATTGACTGGGGTGGATGAAGGGGCAAGAGAATAAGACAGACGAGCTGATGCCAAATTTTAAGGATTTTTCAGGCAATTAACTTGGGCGCATCGGATCATGTTGAACATAACTTTGTACAGGATCTCAAACATTAATACTCGAACATTTTTATTTACGTGATCTTGTCTGGGTGAGCCGTTGGGATGGTTCTGGGGGGAAGGTGCCTACTTACGCTTGGTTTCAAGTTCCACGCAGCGAACTTAAACTTGAAGAGGGAAGTTGCGATATTATTGGGAGCAACGAATTCTGGCTTTCGGCAGAAAACTTTACGAGAGTCCCGAGAGCCCGGCGACTTCATTTCTCCTTCGTCAAATGGATTGCGATACCAAGACAGTCTTTCTGCAATTGATGGAAGTTAAGTAATAATCCATGGCTGCATAGCCAGTCAAATACGGCTGGTGCCTCTCAACCAATGAGGTTTCTTGAATCTCAATATTTTGTGATGGGAGGAACAGTCGATGATATGATTGGTGAGTGGTATATTAAATCCCAACGAGTCTGAGGGCAAGCGGGTTATGGCAACCTTTTAGGCATCAAATCATCAACCCCTCTCTTCCTTCATCTCAATATGTTTTACCTCGTTCATGTTTTACATCCTGCTAGCAGAAAACAATGGCTGAATACGTATATCATCCTCTTCCCGAAGGATACATTAGGTTGCTTCGGATACAGCCAAGCCAGGATGAGAGCGCCACCATCGAATGCCAACTTTTCGAATGCCCAGTCTTGGGTAGGGCGAGGACATATTTGTACGAGGCACTGTCCTACGTATGGGGCTCAGGATACAAACCACGAGCAATATGTATCAATGGCCACAGCTTTCATGTCGGAACGAACCTCTATTTAGCGCTGCAAAGCCTTCGCGATCCTTTCATTGATAGGTTCATTTGAATTGATGCTATATGCATTGATTAGGATGATGATGTCGAAAAGTGTCTACAGGTTCAAGCCATGCCCAAAATTTATGCTAGAGCGGGAACTGTGGTTGTGTGGCTTGGGCTTGCAACCTCTAGCAGCAGAAACGCATTCGAGATCATCCAATGTTTTGCAGGAAGGGAAGAGGATATGTCCTGGGAGCAGAGAATTGAGCTTCTAGGATACAAAGCGAGGCAAGGTATAACAGAGTTGCTCCTGCGCCCTTGGTTCAAGCGAGTTTGGGTAAGTTAGCCGTCGTACACGTGTGTCGAGCTATCATTGGGAGGAATTAATGCTAACCATTCTTCAAATCAGGTACTTCAGGAGGTCGCTGCCGCTCGTCATCTTGTAGTCAAGTGCGGTGATGATGAAATCGATGGGCAGGCATTCTCCTACGGTCTCGAGAATTTGAGCGCCACACTCAATCTCAGAAAATGGAAAGACGCTGAAATGGGAGTATTGGTTAGCATTATCAAGTCAGTCACCTACCTGATGAAGAACGCAAACTTCCCACCTCCTCCGGGTCCTATCTTGGCATCGGTCCCCTCTGCCGTCTCATTGACTTATATCGGCGGTATCAAGCAACCAGGCGCTGCGACAATATCTACGCTCTATTAGGAATGATTTCAGATGATCCAGGCGCCGCAGGCCTGCTTCCAGAATACGGTATCTGTTGGGAAGAGGTGGTTCGCCGATTTGTCCGCTGCATTTTAGGTTCGGATCGTGTTACAATCGAGGCGTGGGATGATAGTAAGACAGTCCTACTTAAGTCGAGAGGATGTATTCTTGGCCAATGTCGGAAATGGGGCTACAGTGAGCTGTCCTTGTCAATCCAGTGGTCCGTAAACGCAAGCATGCTTGGTTTACCCGGCCGTCCAACTATCCTGGGAGGCTTGAACGACCATATTTCCATGTCAGTTGAAGGTCTTCGGGATGATGATATAATCTATCTTTTGGAAGGTACAAAGATCCCGATGGTCATCAGAGTTCACCAAGATTATGCAACCATAATCCGCATTGCTGATGCACCCCCTCACGAAATGGTCTCAGCCCCTGACGAATTCGAGTTGCAGGATGAGATGTTGTTCGTTTGGGACTGGAGCACCGATATACTGGATCCTGAACCAGAATATTACAAGAATAGCAGCGCCCCAAGCAGCATCAAGGATCTTGCCGAAGAAGACTTGATCAAGGCCACCAGGCTGCTTAGGACCTTGTTGTTGATATACAATCTGCCGGCACCTTTTAGAGACTTGGAGGATGGGTCCGAGAGTGACCCACGAGAGACGGAAGCCCTGGGCATATACGATAGGATATTGGGTACGGCCAGTAATAAAAATAACAAGGTAGTTATTAAGTTACTGGCCAAGATTTTTAGACATAAGACAGAATCGATGGGGACGCTTATCGTCGTTACGGCTCGAGGCTTTAATAGGAAGAATGTAAGTATACTGGCGAATAAATAACCTTAAAAAAGGTGATATATTATAAAGGAAGGAAATCCTTTTAATAAAGCTAAGTTTTGGCATATTAAAAATAGGTCTATACGCTGGTCAAATCCCTATGGCGGGGTTAGTCCTCACCGCCCACTGGATAACCACCACGCTATAAAGAATCCAAATCGCTGAGCGCATCGTGGCCAGTAGGTACCAATACAACCGGGCTTCGGGAGTTATGAGTTGAACAAGACAACCAAGCAGTTACCAGTCTATTGATCAACACTAACAAGATCAATCCGCAAAGAATGGCGGAGACGCCCCGCCTCTTAATGACCCTTGTAAAGAGGATAGGTGGAAGTCTTGGTGGGAGAATGATAGTCTTTTTTGATCGCTTTGTGGATTTCGAACCTGCCGGAGATGCCATCCTGCGTACTGCAGCAGCCGGGATACTCAATCCACCCATCGATCTGGACCTCCTACTGCTGATTGCAAAAATGCACAGGCTCAGTCTAGATACCATGGGAGCCCAAGGAGTTGAATTATTGGGATAAACAACAGAGGGACGAAAAGACGAACTCATTCGCGATTTTATCAAGGGTGTCCGAGGTCAGCTGGATGTCACAGACAAAACAGATGAAGCACAGCTCAAAGATCTGGCACACATTTGCCAACGTGTCGATATTCCGAGTTTGGTTGTAGCTATTGTTGGCCTTCGTAGAAGATGAGTCTATCGAATACCCCGGACTGGGTGGTAATAATCTGGGACGATACTGAAAAAGACGGCTCTTTTAGAATTGTTAATTATTTAGGTTGCCTTTGTAAGGCGGAGCTAGACGCTATAGATAGATCAGGACGGACTCTCCTGATGCTGGCGGCATGCATGGGTTGGACGGACATAGTCAGTTATTTGATCAAGAGCGGCCAAGTCTCTTGGAATGCCAGAGACCTAAAAGGGAGGACGGCATTGATACACGCGCCTAGGGGTGAAGATCGCTGACACATCTCGAAATGTTTAGATGTGGCATGCTACATGCTCACAGTCGATCAGGTTAGCATCGAGATCTTCGAAGAAAACGGGGAGTCGGTAACAACGTGGGCGAAAAGGATGATATCTCAGGGTGTGAGCCCATGGAGGATGGGACATATTGCAGTCGAATAATGGATTTTTTGGAAGGTCTGAGGAGCAATAAGTTCATGACGTTTGAATGGGACGACGATAATCCGAGAAGTCCAAGGTCCGGGTGGGTCAACAGATAACTATCAGGTAGGTAACGGGGGGAAAAAACGTGTTCAATTAACAATCTGCCGCCTAATGAACGATCAGCCCTGCAGACAGCAGCTACCTAGCTATGGTTTCACACATAACATGTATTATTCATTCCTTTACCAAGTAGTATATATACCCTCCTTTCTCATCTATTATACCGAAACCATGCTGCACTTGCCCCATAAGATATATTTATTTCTTCTTCTTTGACCCATTACCATCCTCCTTCTTCGTCGTTCCAGCGAGATAACCAGCCACATCAAAGTTGGCCATCGGGTTAGCCGCCTGTCCTCCCGACGCAGCACCCATCAAAGCATTCATCGGGTTATTCTTTTGGTTTTCCTCCCATTCGGCTCGCATCTCTGGGTCCACTATTTTTTCACGTTTGGTCAACTTCTTTCCTTTTCTTTCTGAGCGAAAAAAAACTTACTATTCTCAACCAATTTGGGCATTCCAAAAAATAATCCCATACTAACCAAACTCAACAGAATAATTGGGTTTTTAAAGATGCTCAAAACTGAGACTATATGCCCCCATAAAGCATTAGTATTCCACTTCCTGTATTTGGAGAGAGAGAAAGAAAAGAAACTTACATTTACTCCTCTCAACAAAATAAGCCTTATGTCCCAACCCCCTAACCTCCACCGTATTCTTCTCCCCCCTTCTAGTAGTTTCCTCCCCTTTGTTATTCCAATCATTCCCACGATAAGTCTCCCATGCCCTTACAGTTATTTCGTTTTCTTCATTTCGTAAAACGTCGAGCCTTAAAGGGGAGAAAGCATATGTGGTGCAATGGATATCGACTAAATATGATCCTGGAGTTACGTTATGGAAGACAAAAGTGTTTTTGAGACTGAGAGGAGCGGAAGTAAATGGTTTGGCGAGGGAGGATAAAGAAGCGGTTGTTGAAGGTGGGAGGATGTTTGGGTTGGGAAGATTTGGGGTTGGGGGGATTAGGATTGTTAGGGAGGTTTGGGGGGTGGTTGAATGGGCGGAGGTGAGGGAGAGGGTGGATAGTAAGAGGGGGAGGAGGGAGGTTATTGGTAGTCGCATCGTTTCGGTTTGTTTCGTTGTGGGAAATGGGTCGTGGGTTGTGTATTGATGGGTGGTGATGGTAGAGGTTTGGGAGTCGCGCGCGCGCAAACTGGTGGAATTGAATTGACGTTGACGTTGACGTTGAAGGTGGAAACGGCAGGGTCCCTGGTAAGACGGTGGGTGTGCAGGGATGTGGTTGGATGGACGGGTGCGTGCGTGCTGATTGATGGAGATGA
Source organism: Podospora fimiseda (assembly GCA_033297215.1). Taxonomy (NCBI): domain Eukaryota; kingdom Fungi; phylum Ascomycota; class Sordariomycetes; order Sordariales; family Podosporaceae; genus Podospora; species Podospora fimiseda. The sequence goes on along the minus strand of MU865473.1, from coordinate 44,125 downwards.
TACAGAATAATTGGAGAAAGAAGAGCTAGCGGGCTGGTAAAACGTTATATTTTCTGTGGTACTCGCAAACGCTGTGCCAATTCGAAGATTCTCACTCACAAGATATTGTATTTTATTCCCGTAGCCATCGTTTCAATACGTTTTGGGCCTATTGATATTTGATAAGAGACTTTTAAAATATTTACTTAAAGATTTGAGAATCAATCGCCCAGACAGTTTCAAGGTCACTTTGTTTGCTTCTGAAAACTGAACGGCTTCTCGCACAGCCCAAACGGCCATAGCCCCCGGGCCCCTTCTGCAAACATTCTGCGTACATCTCACATCCACAACAAATGATCATGTCTCTTTTTAATTTCTTCTTGATTCATTAAAAAACATTTGCACGCTAAACTATCAAAGGGGAATCTTTCAAAAAAATATCAACAAAAACTTTTTTACTCCTTGGTCCTGTCAGTCAAGTCAATCTCGGCAGCCTTGAATGACTGCTCAAAGTCGGCGACAATGTCCTCAATATGCTCGGTACCGACCGAGATACGGATCAAGTCCTAATGACACAAACAGTTAGTATATGACAAACAGCATATTCATCATTTTAGATAACATACCTCTGAAACACCAGATGCAATCTTCTCCTCGTCAGTGAGCTGCTCGTGGGTGGTGGACCAGGGGTGGATGGCCAAAGTCTTGGAATCGCCAACGTTGGCAAGGTTGGAAACAAGCTTGAAGCCATCAACAATCTTGCTACCAGCAGCGCCGCCGCCCTTGACACCAAAGCTGAGGACACCGCCGAAGCCGCGAGTCAGGTACTTCTTGGCCTTGTCGTGAGTAGGATGGCTCTCGAGGCCGGGATACGACACCCAGGATACGTATGGGCTGGCCTCAAGGTACCGGGCGAGGGTAAGAGCGTTGGAGGCGTGTCTCTCGGCGCGGAGGGAAAGTGTCTCGATACCAATCAGGAGCTGCTGAGCCCCAAAGGGGTTCAAGCAGGCGCCGAGATCACGGAGAATCTCAACTCTGACGCGAATGGCGAAGCTGATGGCACCGAAAGTCTCCCAAAACTTGAGTCCATGGTAACCCTCTGAGGGTTCGACAAACTGAGGGAAGCGCTTGGCGTTCGCGCCCCAGTCAAACTTGCCGCTGTCGACAATGACACCGGCGATGGTGGTACCGTGGCCACCGATCCACTTGGTTGCGGAATGGACAACAATGTCAGCGCCGTGATCGATGGGTCTTACAAAGTAGCCACCAGCGCCAAAGGTGTTGTCAACAATAACGGGGATGCCGTTTTCATGGGCGATCTTTGAAATAGCCTCAAAGTCTGGGACGCTGTAGCGAGGGTTGCTGATGCTCTCAATGTAAATGGCCTTGGTCTTGTCATCAATGGCGGCGGCAAACTCCTCGGGGTTCTCGCCGTTGACAAACTTGGTGGTGATACCGAAGCGGGCAAAGAGGACCTTGAACTGGTTGTATGTACCACCGTAAAGGTTGGAGGTGGAGATGATGTTGTCACCAGAGTGCGCCAGCGCAGCAATGGCCATGAACTGGGCAGCCTGGCCCGAGGAGGTAGCAACGGCAGCAACACCACCCTCGAGAGCAGCAATTCTCTTTTCGAAAACATCGACCGTTGGGCTGTGACAAGTTGGTCAGCGTGGTGCTTCCTGTCTGTTCTTGTTGTTCGCCACTCACTTCATGATTCTCGAGTAGATGTTGCCAAACTCCTTGAGCCCAAAGAGACGGGCGCCATGTGCCGAGTCATTGAAAACGAAGCTGGTGGAAGCGTAGATGGGAACGGCCCGAGCATTGGTGGTTGGGTCAGGCTCCTGGCTGTTTTGTTTCGTCCGTATGTTAGTATCTCTCAGTGGTAGGAAGTAGAGGTGTTACATACCCCGCATGGAGCTGGAGGGTCTCGAATCTCTGTCCGGCCATGTTTGTGAAGGGAATTGGGTGTCAAAACAAAAAATATGACCTTGAGAGCTGGTGGCAGAGGTAAGGTAAGGTATGATGGTGGACAAAGAGAAAAGAGACGAGAACGGGAATGGGGAAACCCCTCCTCCTTTAAACCTTCCCACGAGGTTTCATCCCCCCTGCGTCGCCGCGCCCACGGTCGAAGATCAGGCCGTCTTTCAATATTCACCTCACACCACGCGCATGTTGCGAATTTCTATTACAAGACATCTCTGCAGGCATCGAGTTTTCCCACGTCCCAGGTTGCATGCAGTTTTGGGGATTTAGTGGGGTGAACTCCAAAGCACGCAATCGCGCCATCGATTCATGGCGCGGGGCAACAGAGACATTCATCAATTGTGTGATGAGCCATTGGGCTGGGAAACCATCATCAGACAGGTCGATGACAGGACAAAGGGGACAGGGAACTCCCTGTAGCTATTCGGATGCCTTGCGGTTTATGCTGTTTGTTTGAACGCGAATTTGCCTTTTTCCTGAACTGTCGTCTCATCGATTCCAAACTTTTTTTTTTAATTCCATCAAGGTTCCTGAAAAGCCGGCCACCGGAGCTTGGATTGGTATTAATTTACCCCCACCATGTGGCTTCCAAACACCTTCCTTGAGAACGATGCAACATAAGCCCTCGGCGACCTGCATCTCAACCAATGAAGAAATCTGTTGGGATGGGTATCATGAGGTGATGGGTGGTCGTAAAGTGGGCAGTTCAGTTCGGGAGCGCGGGGTAGCTCCAATGAGGGGTTAGATTGTCGATCACTTACAAACCCACAAGCCTGGAATCCCAACCTTTTCCTAATCCGGCAATGCAGTACGTTCGCAATGAAAGCCATATATGACATGAGACACTGAGGTAGATCTCGGTGGTGACACTGTCATCTGCTTTGCAGCCTTTGGAGGAGGGAATGAGGTGGTTAAAATAGTTTTCCGAAGGAAGCGGCTGAGGAATACAAGGTGAAGTTATAACTATTCGTCCCTGCTGCATACCAAATCGGGATGATGATCGCAGACGACCCCCAAAAACACGGCCGATCTCGCCGGCTGCTCTGGTTCCACCCCAACGCGCCACGCAACGTACGACTTAGGTAATTCAATTAAACGTGCGCGACTACACGGCATCACTTTTAGGTTCCTACTCGCAGTTGAATAGCTCAGGGTCGATGTTGGCCAGGAGGAAGTCTTCACTTTCAATGTCATATTGGTGTTCGATAGGGGACTCGATACCCAGCCGCTTTTCAAGAATATGCAGGCGGTTTTCGTATTGCCTTAATGTTGTCTCGCGTTGGCGATTACAAAGCTCAAGCTCAAGGATTCGGGCAAGGAGTGCGGTTATTGACAGCGGCTGATCGGCGGGCGTATGACAATAGTCTGTTGAGACGGAAAAAGAAGGGCCAGTCTCGTCGTCGTGTGGTTCATACGAGGTGAAGGGTGCCAGGAGGTCGTCGGATATTGGAAAACCAGTCGCCAAACCCGCATCGACTATTTCGGCCTTCTTCAAGTCCAACGGGTTATCGCCAAAATCTTCACAAAACAAGTCATCTTGTTCTCTGAATGCTTTTTTCGCCCTCCCAAAATCAAGAGCAACACCGTTGTGTTTTGGTATAATATTACCATGTGAATGGGCGAGGGCATAATGGACTGCGCGTCCCGTACGAAACATGGTGATATATGGCGAGATTAGAATTAAAGGAAGCTATATAAGTCGTCAGGAATGGGCTCCTCTCTGGCTGACAAGAGCGAGAGAAAAACATACAAATACCTCGTTTTTTTATTTATGGCACCTGTTGCAAGGGGCATCCTCCGCAAAATCTATTGTAACGGCAGTGGGTTCAGAGGGACATGGCCGTTTTTATTCGGGAGGCTTCAGACGTACCGCTTCTCCGGCAACATACAGATTTTTGGAACTTTTCATTGAAGCCGGAAGTTTTCAGGCTGATTCGTGACATGGCTCGCGCGCAGCGCATACAGGGGCGATGAATGATGCTGTCTCCCATGATCAGAAAGGAATGAATCAGCGGTATATCGAATATCTTACTTACAAGCCACGAAGCACGAGTTGATCAATAGGGGTCATTGGACCTCTAACCACGAGGGAGGAAGCCGGGACAGGAACCATTACGACTACCAAAAACTTGTAGGTGACAGAAACGAGATATGCTCGCCGGCTGCTTTTTCTCAAGACTGGAGGAGCTGAGAGCATGATATCATCAAAACCTTGTAGGCATTTTTGCTTGTTAATACATGGTTTTCTCTTAGACCTATAGACCAAATGTTTGTGATTGAAGTATGTAGGATATCACGCATGAACAAATAAAGAAATTTTTATATTTGCTTTATTTATTCAATCCTCCCTGAGAAACGTCAACAACATTTGTTTTGCGCCCTCAACACCAAACTTTCCCAACAAAAAATAAAAAACATAGAAAAAATACTGGCCCCAGTATCCAGAAATATTATTACACCGCCGTCCTTTTTCTCCAGCTGGCCATCTAGGACAGGAACCTCGACGGCAGGATAAATCCTAAAAAGAAATCCAAACAGCAAACCAAAACAAATAACCACCTCAGTCTCAAGAATCGACTGCCGCTTTGCTTTCTTGCAAAATTCGGATGCCAAACTCTTCCAAAGAAAAGCAGAAGAAGAGAAAAAAGTTGACCCAAACCAAACAAAAAACCAAACCCAAATCAACACCATCATTTCATAACCTTCATATAATTTCTCTCATTCCAACCCCCCAAATACCATGCCACACACAATCTCGTGGCAGGCGTATCTAAAAGGGTCCAGCCCGGCCGCCCCAGGCTATTTTTGCATGGACATAAAAGGGGTAAAGTAACGCTCTTCCGTCCTCCCTCATCTTCCTTTCTGTCCAAAGCCCGCAGCATTATCCCTCTCGATTCTCTTCCCTCACAACAACAACAACAACAACTTAAACAGCCTCTTTCTCAACCGCCTCGGGCTTAACTCCTCCAGAAGGCACTTCCACATTATTCCCCGACGACTTCTTAACCCCCTTAAACACACCCACAGCCGCAATCCCCGCCGACCCAGCCCAACAAATCCAAGCCATCGCAGCAAACGCAACATCAGCTTGCGCAGCATGACATACCGATCCTCTGCAAAACAGCAGCCTTGACAAGAAAACCGCGAGAGCTACCCATCCAGCAAACCAAAATAAAACATTTTTAATTTCGATTCCGAGAAGAATGTATGGGTTTGCCACGGCGCGGTTGGAAAATACTCTGGGTAAAATTACGAGGGAAGTGACGGAGAGGATGGAGAAGATGGCGATGAATATCAAGAAATTGATTTGGGAGGGGGAGGAAACTACTGTTGTTGTGTTGTACCAATGGGCGACTTTGAGGCTGTTAGTTAAGGGAAATAAAGGGGGGGAGAGGAAAAAGTACCGAAAGATGAGAGAGCTAAGACTAGGACTGCGAAGAGGGATTGAAAGATTCGGAGGATGAGGAGGATGGTGGTTTGGTTTGGTTTGACTGCCATTTTTTTTATTGTAATGGGGTGGTTTTGTGGTTTGATAACTTATTCTTTTACTGTGTATGTTGAATTTGAGGGTTTCCTCGAGAAAAAGTTATTTGGTTGTGAGGAAGGTTTATTTTGGTGTCGAAATGAAGATATACAAGAAATAAAAGTAAAAAAAGTTATAAAAAGGAGTGAGTGATGAAGGGAGGAATGAAAAGAAAAAAAAGACCACTGGTCTTGTTCCTGTTTGAAGAAATGAAGGGAGAGAAGTGAAGTTGAAAAATACCAGAATCAACTGGATTGTTTGGTGGTTGTGAAAAAAAAAAAAGGATTGTGAAGTGAATGAGAATGAAAGGAAAAGAATCGAACGAAAGATTTTTTTTGGGATGTCAAGGCGCGGACACACCCAGCGGGGTGAAGTCTTTCACCCTTGAAACAAGAGATCACCAGGCTTGTTCTATAACCTGTCATGCTAAAAAAGAAGAGATGATGGAGTTTGGCGCCAAAGTGACATCGTGAGGTCTCGCTTCAATGCCGGCAATGGGTCTTCCCGCCACTTGGATGCTGGCTTGATCGTTGTGTCTGTTGGTTTTGTCTTTGATGCATTTTTGTTTGGTTGAGGGTTGTTTATCTGTAACTGTTATGGTTTGGAGGTTTGGATATAAGGGATGGGGATCACTCGAATCTTTTGTTATTCGACGTCATTTATTTTTATTTTTACTCGCGCGCTTCTCTTCTTTTTCTTTCGTCCTTCTATTCCCCTCGTTATTAATATCCAGAACAATCAATGCTTTTCACGATATCCATTTACCTTTGGACCGTTTGCGATCTCATCCTTTTGAACAGCAGTTGGTGTGAGAGGGAAAGGATAGGAGAGAAAAAGAAAGAAAATTCCTCAGACTATTCAGTCACGTTATTGTGGTGGCAAACGTTTGAAGTTATTTTCAAATTGCCAGACAGTGAGTGATGACTCGAGAAGTGAAGCCCAAAAATTGATGAAGACGATGGAGTTTCATCCCATGGCTCTAGTCCCTCAATTTCTTGGCCGTTTCGAACTGACCAGAGAGAAATCTGGTCCGTGCTTTGATGCCAAGCCGTTATGGATCCGTGCCCAATTCAGTTTGTGGGGTCCCTGGCCGCTGAATCGCGGGGTGGAAGCACTGGCCAATGAGCATCTCGGCGATTTAAACAGATCAAGACCAGGTTGTCCCAGCCGAGGTCGATGGTTGTCCGAGGCGAAACCTCATGAGCCCAGCTACACTTTGTTTGCTGCGTTGATTCAATTTTATTTTGTTGAGGTCCAAGATGTTGCAGCATGAAACCCAAGGTGCATGCATGCAATAGTTCAGCTCGGCTCCCAGGTTTGGTGAGAATGAGACACTCCAACAACAAACAAGAACGCCTCTCCTCCCGTCGACAAGAATTGATGATGCCTGGGTCCTGGTCGACGTTGGATTTCCCCGCCCCCGCTGTTCAATTAAGGTGGATATTCTGCACCATGATGGAAGAGCGAGAAAGTCTTTCGTCTTTTTTTATTGACAAGAAAAAGAAAACCTGGAGAAATGGGCTGACAAAAGTTGACAGCTTCTCCGCACCCCGCATTCTTCAATGACGGGATCCCCGCGTGGCATCGCTTTGTCTTTGTCTCTCCGACCTTCGTGTTGTCTCTTCCAGCCTGCTGTCACTGTGCATGTGACATCCATACCGGGAAATGCCCTCCGCGAACAACGAGGTGGGATTGCGGTTCTTGGCGAATTTTGGTACGGCCAACGGCCCCGTTTACGATTCCGGGTCGCGTCTTCATCCGCCACAGGTCCAATTTGTGTCCACCACCGTCCAAGACCAGCCGAGGCTGACGACCTGGAATGCGAGAGGGAACCCCCAGACCTGGGAATCTGGGATACGCCATGCCTAACAGCATACAAGATTCGTCTCATCACAACGAAGTTTTAAACAAATTATCTATGAATGGCACAAATCAAGAAATCATCATAATGCTGTCATTTCTGAAAATATATATTTCTTATATTCGAATGGCTTCTACCAGGAACCCATAAACTGGCAACTGGTTTCCAGGTTACACACACCAGGTACCTGACTGACGCTATTTTCCGGGTTCAGACCATTGGGGTTAGCTTTAATCCCTGTCACACTCGGCTCGAGGCCACCTTGGACGAGACCACATGCTGCCGAATGCCGGCGCAGCGATCGAAAAGGAGAAGATCTTCCAGCAGCTTGGTGTGGCTTTTTTTTGTCTATTCCCTTGGTCTCTCTTCCCAAAGTCCTCTTCTCGTTATACAATAAACGGTGACGCCAGTAACGATCAGCCTTACCAACCAACCAACCCACCCACGACCCTTTTTCGCGAACCCGTTCTTTGTTTTGTTTTTTGCCCGGGGCCTTTCTAACCTCTCCCCGCGATCCTCACTCCTTTCATTCGACATCAACGACATATCGTAACGATGGCTCCCAAGCAGGACACGGCAGCCTACATCAACACGATCGCGCAGCCTCCTCCCCCTGGCTCGCCTTACGCGCTCCCAATCCCTGGCACTGAGCGCCCAAACAGAACCCCCATCTACCGTCACTGGCGCTTCTTGAACGGACCCCTCCTCGAGACCTTCGACCCGGCTCACAGAACGATTCACGATCTATTCGAGGTCTCCGTCGCCAGTGTCCCCAGGAACAAGTGCTTGGGACACAGACCCTGGAACCCCAACACCAAGACATGGGAAAACTACTTCGTTTGGCAGACCTACGCCGAGGTTGCTGAACGCAGAAAGAACTTTGGTGCTGGTATCGTTGAGCTGCATCAGCGAATTGGCGTCAAGGAGGACAAGTATGCCGTTGGTCTCTGGGCGCAAAACCGCCCCGAGTGGCAGATCACCGAGCTGGCTCTCCTGTCCCAGGCACTATGGCCGGTGTCCCTCTACGAGACGTTGGGACCCGAGGCCACCGAGTACATCATCAACCACAGCGGCCTGGTCAGCGTTGTGTGCTCGCTCCCTCATATCCCTACCCTTTTGAAACTTGCCCCTCGCGTCCCTTCGCTCAAGATCATCATCTCTCTTGATCCTCTGGATGCCGGTGAGATGGCTGGCCACTCCAAGCTTTCGCTGCTGAATGCCGCGGCGGCTCAGGTTGGGCTTCAGATTTTCTCCATGCAAGACGTTGAGGCTATCGGTGCCCGATCTGGCCGCCCTATGCGCCCACCCACTGCCGATGACGTCCTCACCATCAACTACACCTCGGGCACAACCGGCGACCCCAAGGGCGTTCTCATTACTCACAAGCAGGGTGTTGCTGGTATCTCAGCCGCTCGTTCCAACCAGAGCATCCTCGCCGGTGATGTCCACTTGTCATATCTTCCTCTAGCTCACATTTACGGTCGCATGGCTGATCAGACCGCGCTTGCTACGGGCGCGGCCATTGGATACTTCCATGGCGATATTACTACCCTCGTCGAGGATATCAAGTTGTTGCGCCCCACTGGCCTCATGTCTGTGCCCCGTCTTTTCAACCGCATCAACTCGGCGATCCAGGCTGCTACCATCGAGCAGGAGGGCTTCAAGGGCGCGCTTTCGCGCCGTGTCATTGAGACCAAGAAGGCCAACATGGAGCTTCCCATGGGCAAGGCCACAAACAAGCACTTTTTGTATGACAAGATCTGGACCCCCAAGGTCCTCAAGGGAGTAGGCTTGACGCGCGCTCGCACCATGGTCAGCGGTAGCGCTCAGCTTGACCCTGATGTTCACGTCTTCCTCCGCGCGGCCTTTGGCAACAACTTCGTCCAAGGTTTCGGCATGACTGAGACCTATGCCGTTGGCACTGTTCAGCTGCCGGGCGATTTCACCACTGGCAACATCGGTCCTCCATGCCCCTCTGTCGAGCTCTGCATTGAGTCGGTACCAGACTACGAATATACGGTTAACGACAAGCCTAACCCGCGCGGCGAGTTGCTCATGCGCGGCCCCATCATCTTCAAGGAGTACTACCGCAACCCCGAGGAGACCGCCAAGGCCATTGAGCCCGATGGATGGTTCCACACTGGCGACATTGTCGAGGTCGACAGCATGGGTCGGTTCAAGATTATTGACCGCAAGAAGAACGTGCTCAAGCTCGCGCAGGGCGAGTACATCTCTCCCGAGCGCATTGAGAACGTATATCTCGGCAGCTCTAACCTGATCGCCATGGCCTTTGTGCACGGTGACCCTAAGGAGTCGAGCCTGGTTGGCATTTTCGGCATCGACCCCGTCCACTTTGCCCCCTACGCCAGCAAGATCCTTAAGCAGAACATTCCCGCAGATGACAAGGCTGCGCTCAAGGTCGCCGCCAACGATCCCCGCGTCAAGGCCAACTTCCTTAAGCTCCTTGACCAAATCGGCAAGAGCCACAAGTTCAACAACTTTGAGAAGGTCAAGAATGTCTACTTTGACATTGACCCATTCACAATTGAGAATGAGCTGTTGACCCCCACGTAAGTTTTTCTTCCAACTACTGTTTGCTTAGGACAAACATTGACCGTTGTTTTCCGTTATAGATTGAAGACCAAGCGCCCCCAGACCGCCCGTGCCTTCCGGGAACAAATCGACCGCATGTACGAGGAGATTAAGGCCAACACCGAGACCAAGCCCAAGCTGTAATTTAACGATTCTTTTTTGTTTATACGAAATTTGTCTCTTTTTATTTTGGAATGGTTTTTGCCCGCCATCATCTTTAGTCATACATTTAATACCCAGGCTAGCTGTTGCTATCTATCTATTGGTCTATTTGCAGATGGACGGAGGAGGAACACAGAGCCAGTTTATTGTTTGTTGCTTTGCTTGCTCCTTTGTATCTTTTTTTGTTTGCTATGTAAAATGTGCCGCTTTGGGGATAAAAAACAAGCCTGTACGTCTTTTTTTCTTCTCATTTTTGGGGCTGGGTAATTACTCGTATTTTCCTGGATTTTTTATACCATGTAGGTAGGTAAAAAGGGTGCTTTCACTCTATGAATGAAATGTATGATAACTGATCCCGGGAAATAAGGTTTCAGGGGTATGAAAAGTTTAATGGGCTTTTGTTACAGTGACCTCACGTTTTCAGTGGAGTTGATACAGGGGCCTTGACGCGCTGTCACATACGTATGTTTTCCCAAGCGACGCGCAACTCCAGTTTGCTACGTAATTGCCGACGGCGGACCGCGTTAATTGATTCGACCGGCTTCAGAGATATATGAGAGGCTGTTTTGAGTGGGACATATATCAGTCCACAGGTAGAAGAGCATTATATGTCTGTACGTTATGCCTAAATGGTATCTTTCCTCATTTATGTGATTTTATATGGTATAGAGATTATGGGAGAGATATAATTCAATATATTTGTTTCAGAGCAAAAATGACATCTTGTACCATTACGACTGAAACCAATGTTACAACAGAGAAAGATCCATTAAAGCTACAGAATTGCTATTTAGGCATGATTTGTCTGCTTTAGTCATGTTTAGAGCCTGGATTTCTGTATGCTTTAGGCTGACATGACTTGAAAAGAGGAAATGGAGGCAAATTCCATGGTTTCTGTGAGATTAATACAGTGTATATGGTGCTGAAAACTGGATAAGAACCGAGAATCGTTTTAGCTGATATATTAACGACATTGAATTTGTTTGCAAATGTCATTGCCTGCTGTTATTTTAAGATGAGGAAATATGATATAAATCGTTGATAGTGGCATATTACAGAATAAAGTGCTATATATAGCCAAAATAAACGCTTTTAAGACATTAATATGTTAATTTCCAATTTAAAATGAAAATTAATAGAAAATTAATAATTAATAAATATAAACATACCATTAAATATGTCGCTTACTTTTAATTGGTTTCAGCTTAGCTTAGAAAGTAGGGTCTTATTTTTAGGCCTAAATTAGTACGACCTTCAGGGCTTAATTTTGTGGCCGTAATTCCAGAGCTCCCTAGAACATCGCCACGCTGCACCCGAATGACTTCCAGCATAACGATGGAAAGGTACGTATAAACTTCCCTATCGCGACTTTTTTCTCCCAATTCTTGCGTATTTGATCTTATATCTCCATTACTATACGAATAAATTCTTATTTCGTACTTTTTTTTGCTGTTAGCCACTCGGCGCGTGTTTCTCTACCTGTAACGTCGACGCGAACTGCCCTCAGCCATATGAGCTCTACGCTTACCGCAACGACAACATCATCACCTTCGGCCGCGGCAAGAACTAACGTTAATCCTTTCACTCCTACCGCGAGAAGAAACTCGTCGCTCGACAGTGGTCCTCCGTCGAAAAAGATTCGCCTAGGCGATGCCCCGCGGTGGACTGATAATAAGGTATTTCAGCAATGTTTACAAGACCAGGTCTTTCCTCACGTCGACCGCCACGTACAATCATTACAAGCCGATTGGGCTAAAAGCCCTGCAGAAGCACGTTCTATAGGGACAAATGTAAGGGATACACCAGTTTCCCTCTTCCCTTGTGCTACCCTTCGGGCTTTTCTCTAACCGGGCCCTTCCTCCCCTCTTTCCTATACACTTGGCTCGGCATTGGCAATATCTCATACCCAAAACTTGTTTTGCTACAGATTATTGGGATCCTAACAGGACCCGAGTTCACCCACGAGTACCGAAAAGGAAATGGAAGAATCAGCGCCGAATTCGAGGCTCAACTGGCTGCCCAGATACCAGTAGAGATCCAACGTCTTGTCGCCGAGCTTGTAGTTGCTTCCCTCCCCTTGCCTTGCCTTTCTTCAAGGGCCCCCGCCTTTGTTATGCTAGTTCAGACGATCTAATGTTGTTTTATTCGGCAGGAACAGAGGCAAACCAACCATGGCGAATCGCCGCAGCCGACGAGCATACCTGCCTTCATAAGGCCATCGGTGGAAACTCCGGTGCCGGTCCCGACCCAGCGGCTCCCGCAACCGCCGCCACGACCAGAGCTCACCAGGGTTGTCACAACAACCTATGAACCGAAGATCTCAACATCGCCCATTCCTTTACCCAAGTATGGTGGCTCCCAGAGAGCATCAGCCACCGTGCATCAAAAAGCGACAAAGCCCGCGATAACGCCGACGATTTCTGCTCCACTGCCGAACAGACAGTCCTCAACCAAAACACCATCAACAGCCCCCACCATCCCCGAGAGACCCTATCTTTCGAGAAACGATAGGATCTTCGCGGTAAGCTCGGCACAGGAATTCTTCCCGGGCGCTGCGACGGAAAAACAACTACTGCCGCTGAAGATTCATGTGGACTTTTCGTCGACAGAACTTGGCCAACTTCGCCGCGTGGTCTGGGATATCCTCGGGCTCACCAAGAAAACCAAAGACGCCAAGAAAGACCTTAGGAAAGCCCTGAAGGGAGTCAAAAGGAGCCGTTCAGAATACTCAAAGCTGATCGATTCTTGCAATGGCCGTCTACCTGGAAGAAACAGATCTGCGATCGAGAATGTTTTTGAGGACCTGATGTATAAAGAGGACAACCGCGAGGGGGCAGCCTTGACTTTTCAACCGGACGAACAGAACAAGAAAGGAGACTTCCTGCGGGAGAGTAGGGTCGGTCAGTTATTGCTGTCACGTCAACTTGTTGGGCTCCGAGGTTTCTCGACAAAACGGCCACAGAGTTTCAGAAATGAAGTTCTGACATTGCTCGAGGATGACATGGACCTGAAGACGCAGTGGATGGGCTGTGCTGGTGACATCGTCACAATTGCCTGGGTATCCAATGATGGGTTCATATGCGGAACCACTGAGCACTCCGACGCGCACAACCAACAATATAACAAGCCCGGAAACCTGGTTCTTGGATCATGCAGTCGTGGCGCTCTTCGCGCTTACCCGGAGCATCGCATTGTTCGACCTATTGTTGACAAGGGCGAAAATGCTTCTGAGAGTATGAGGCAGAGCCAGGACCACTGGCTCTACACATCCGTGGCTACCTCGGACTATGATTCGGCCCATGACAGGGCCTATACTGCTGGATACGACCGTCGTGTCAAGATCTGGAAAGTGGAATCAAGTGGAGAGTCCATGGAAGTTGTTGGTGAATGGGTGCACAATGGGAATGTCAACTTTGTAGCTTCGTCTCGCCATGAATCAGGAATGGTCGCAACGGCTGCAGATGTCGCGACCAACGCAGTCCGTATTTACTCTGTTCAAGAGGACGACATCTCCAACAGCCCGTTCAAGAGCTTCTCCTGCTCGCGAGTTACTGACAGCGAGGGAAACGCTGTGTCGACAAAGAATTGGACGTACTTCCCGGCGACTTTGCAATGGGGCATCTCACCAGAGGTTAAGCACCTTCTTTTGGTCGGATATTCTCCCCGAAGTAGGACGGGAGACGACGCCGATATTCCTGCAGAGCGAAGAGACACGGGGGAACTCTGTATCTGGGACGGCATTACGGGAGAAAGATGGCGGGTTCTCTCAGGGAAGAACTCGAATGTTTTCGAGGTTCTCTGGCATCCAACCCAACCATCATTCGTTGCAGCGACTTCGCCTGCGGGGCTAGAGATTGATCCTGGCACTTGCACGCAGATTAGAGTGTTCACTCCGACCCCGGCAGCAGAAGGGACCAATGCTTTTAGTAATATCAAGATCCTAGATTGCACGGCAATGGACATCAACGAGCTCACTATAATGTAAGTTTTGAAGATCAGAATCATTCGTATGAATCCCATGTGTATTGACCACAAATCGATATTAGGCCGAATTCATATACGTACAGCTATGTCACTGCTGGTTGTACCGATGGCAATGTATATGTTTGGGACACCGCTCGCTCCGACAAGCCAATCCACGTCCTGCGCCATGGAGAGCCGATCGACGAGTACAACGGTGATCGTGAACGGGATGATGTTGGTGTCAAGTTCACTGCTTGGGGCACGACTCCGGACCGGTTTTATACTGGCTCCTCAGACGGAATGGTGAAGGTCTGGAATGTCCGAAGTGGTAGCAAGCCTTTGGTTAGAAACCTCATGGAAGCGCCAGCGCCAATTACTTGCGGCATGTTTTCGCCGGATAAGAAGAAACTGGTTGTTGGAGATGCCAGTGGCAGAGTTTTTATGCTCTCTGTGGACAATGACGAGGAGGAACACTGGGGTGGAGAGAAGAAGAACATCATCCCAAGTTCATCACTGGCCTCCCGCCGACCTAGGCTAATCATTCAACATCCGGAGCCGTCACCGCCGACCCATGATGCTGAGGGAAAACCAATCATCAACGAAACGGGATCATCCAGAGCTCGAGCATTTCTTGCTAGTGGTCAGCTTGTTAAGCATCCAAACCCAACAATCGGTGCAGTCAAAGGTCCAGCCTATGCAGAAACGGGCTTGTATCTCCGACAGGCACATTTGGATTCAGATCCTAATGCGCCGTTGGTGGCTGAGTACGAGAAGCAACAGCAGGAGACGATAGATTCGTTTCCTGGGTCTCCTAGGAAGAGGTTTTTGCTGAAGAAACCTGTCCCAAAGGATCCGAATCATGTTCAGAGGCTGCATGAGGAGAATTTAAAGGTCGATTTGGACTTGGAGGCGTTGTCGGAGGAAACGAAGAGGCAACTGAGGATTGATGGGGTTGATTTGGAGTTGATGACAGATTATGTCTTGGAGTATGAGGAGGTGCCGATTGCTGCTGATGTGAAGGGGTTTGGGGAGAATGAAGATGATGAAATGGAGATTGTGGAATTGGATTGAGTGTTGTTGAGGGGTTTGATTTGAATTTCTTTGATTGATGGTGGTGATGAATGAGTATTGAAGTGTTGTATGTATGTATAAATGGGGAGGGAAGGGTTGTGTTGTGTAGTAGTTACTTGCTTGGGTTTTTTTGTTGTGCGGTTGGTGTGTGTGTTTGGCTTGAGCATGGAGTCTTTGGAAAGAAGCATCATAGCATGTTGAGTTTATTTGTGCGTAAATGTTGATCTCTTTTTTTTTTTTTGTACTGAACATTTTCAAGAGCTGTTGTTTGTTGTGAGCAAAAAAAAAAAAAAAAGGGGGGGGGGGGCATTAAGAGTTGGTTTACATGACTGTGTAGGGATGGACGGGCATGGAAGCAAGTCGAATTACACGACTGTGTACGAAGTACGGAGTAGTGTAGAGTTTTGTTGGTATGTAAAGATATATGGAGGAGTAAATTGAGTGGCACCTACTTAAGTGTGGAAAATTTAGTTGATTTGATTCTTACACAGATGTGTATGCTCCGGTGTGTGTGTGTGTGTGTGTAGTGTAGTTGTAGAGTTTTTGTTATGTACGGAATACGCAGAGGAGTAAACTGAGTGGGATGGCACCTACTCGAGTGCGGAAATTGATTATTACACAGATGTGTATGCGTGTATTTATGTTGGAGCTTGAACCCATTCAGATTCACGATTATGCGGTTTACACTGCGGTGTAAAAAAAGAAGAAAAAAAGAAAAACAAAAAAGCACTCGAGTTGAGAGTGATTACGCTGCAGAGCGACAAAGTGTCAACAAAATTACTTGAAGTGGCACCGGAGAGAGTTACTTCTCCATGATATCAACTTGCAAAATCTATGTCATTTTTTTTTAGGGTTTTTAGGTGATGGAGAAAGTGGTATGGATGGGAAATACTCAACTATTGTTCATCAGGGGCGAAACAATGATAAGAATATCGCGGGAATATCATGTGGTTGAAGATATGTTATAGGTGGGTCGATGAATAATTGAGTGAGCTGATTGACTAACGAGTAAAATTGCTGTGATGAGTTGGACATATAAGAAACTACACAGCTGTAATAAAATGATCAGTCTCGTTTCTCTCATGCACACAGTTGAGTGAATGAATGATGATTCTATCAGTCGATATGCTCAACCTGTCATGAAGAGGATATTCCGTACACCACGGTGTAAAAGAGTGATAGCCGACCATCTCATTAATGTTTCACGATGGTTACACAACAGAGTGAAATTGATTGTGAATTGAACAGCTCTCTCCAACAATTGCAAATGTATTTTACACCACCGCGTAGCCCAGTGAGCAATAGCCAAGCAGCATGAAATCATCCACTCATAACACCTTGTCGTGTAATACACGACAAGGTACGAAATAGTTTACTCTAACCACCTGAATGCAAACATGTATTACACCACTGTGTGTGAAAGCAAGAATTGCACAAAAAACGCCCACACCGCTATGTGAAATGAATAACAGTACACCATTGCGTACCAACAGAGTTCAGAAATATATAAGTACATAACGTTACACCATTGTGTAAAAAAAAACAGGACTATCCATTCTCATCACACCATCGTGTACACACCATCGTGTACACACACACACGCGCGCGCGCTTGAACGAACAAGTCCACCATGTAATTCTTTTCCTCCAGACAGAATAACAGAAAAAACAAGTACTTAAAAGCCCTTCATGAGCCCCCCCTCTCTCTTCCTTTCCTTTTTGTTCATCATCATTCTCAGCACAATCCAAAAACAAAACAAAAAAACACATACAAGAAAAAAAACGCAATCATCATCATCAAAACATCAAAGATCAAAAAAACAAATTTCTGCTATCTCGATTTCCCCCCCGCTGCTTCTTGCATCACATACCATGCTTTTTGTGTATCCTTCCGCCCCTCCCTCCCCTTTCGCTTTTGCTAGCAAAACGCCAAAACTCCATTCTCATCATCCCACCTACCCACCTACCCATTTGGATTTTCCCCATCTCGGAACTGCCGTCGCAGAAAGCCAAATAAATAGGTGCGGCCAGGTCCACATACCCTTGTCGCCGTCCGTCTGCCCGCCAGCCCGCCAGCAAAAAGAACAAAAGCAAAAACCATATCCAGTAGTATATGGCCGGCTGTGTTTGCATGCAGAGAATGAACCAACAAAACAAGACAAGAGGAGGGGTTTTCTTTCAGTCGGCCCATGCATGCGTTCAAAGCATGGATGTCCGCCCGGAGCCACTCCCACGTCTCTCATGGCATCAAGAAGAAAGAAAGAAGAAAACGTATCATGCCGAGTCATGAAAAATCTCCATCCCTCCCTCCCCAATTCCTAGCCCATTGTTTCCCTTTCCTCCTTTCCGCTGACATCTTGGGTTTTTACCAGCAGTTTGATGAAATGCGGTTTGTGCTTGGAATTGAACCGATCTGGCGAACGAGGACAAAAATTGTTATGCAAGTAACAAACGATGTCGAAGAAGAACCGAGAAAATGAGAGAGAGTCCGGTCTCTCTCTCTAAAAAAGAAAATCCAGAGAACTGAATAAGTTCTTTCTCCCTTTGCCTCGGGAAACACCGAGGATAAGGTTTCTCTCTGAAAGGAGGAACATTTTATGCCCCATACTGGTAACCACCAGAAGGATATTGGGGTCCATTAGGACCCATGATGAATCCTTGAGGTAACCCCATCACGATGGGATCCTCCACTCCATGATCTCTGTTGTGGTTATCGCCTCCTCCTGGTCCACCACCATGACCACCACCACGCTTGTTATGGTGATGGGAATCTTGGCTGCCTCGGTGCTTGTCTTTATTGCGCCATCTTCCTCCACTGCCGCCGCCGCCGCCTGCGTTCCCTCCGCCACCAGGTGGTCCGTTGGAGTGACCAAAGTCATCATCCCGTCTGCTTGACTTGGGACCGTGGTTTCCACCTTTGTCTGTCTGCATGCGACGACTAATGGCCTTCGAAGAAACGCCGGCGCCAATCTCGATATCGGGCTCTTCGACGCACATACCACTCCTAATGGGACGACCGCCGCTGCCGCCGTAGGGTGCCGTAAGCATCCATTTCTTGTCAGCATCTGTGAGTTTCTGAATGGGAATAATGCTGATTCCGACTTGGTAGTCACTGCAATCGCGAGGTCCGAAGCCCACGCCCCACCGTGTCTGTAGCGTGGATATGTTAGCACATAAATATGGTTCAACGAGACCGAAAAATAGTTATATCTTCTTACCCTAAGCTGTAGATCCCCGGTACGTGCCTCCTCCATCGCAGCCTTTGCCCTCTCCGCGTCCCTGCGGAAATACATCTTGACGAACGCATGGCGTTTGTCCTTGTTGACAATGCAGCTCTGTACTTGGCCATACTGAGAGAAGATGTCGTTGAGTTCAGCTTCCGAACAACTACAGCAAAATTACCATCAGCAACACGCTCAACCCCTTTAATGAATGTTTATACGCACTTGACACCGCCGACGAACAAGGTACGGCTCTTCACTTTGATATGGTTGTCTGGAATATTGGGGTCAAAGTCAACCCACTTCTCCTCTTGAGGGAAATCGCGGACAGGTGGGCTTTGCCCGTGGCGGCCAGCGGGAGACCGTTGGCGGTAGTCCGGGATGCGTCCACGAGCACCGTCGAGTTCTTGGCCACGGTCAGGGGAGCCGGTCCGTCCATAGTCAAATCCACGCTCATTACGACGTGATCTTGGGGAGTCTCTAGTATCCCAGCGCGCAGGAGAGCGCGAACGGGACCGACCTCGAGGCCGATTGGGTGACCGCATGCCATTATGATACATCATGCGGTCACGTGAGTCATCAGGACGTGGAGGTTCCCATGGAGCAGAACCAGCCATGCCGCCCACTGGAGGAACTGCGAAGCCAACCTGAGGAGGTTGTGGAATCTGTTGTGGAGGTGGCTGAGCAGCTGCACCTCCCTGGCCCATCATTTGGATTACGCTCGCAATTCGATCGACAGGTATGTTCTGGGCAAGCAGAGCAGACACGATCTGAAGAGTCGTGTTGTCAGGTGGCGGGTTACTGGAGCCATTCAAGCCAGGAGTAGGGGTGGCTTGCGGAGCAGCCGCAACAGCAGCTGGCTGAGTGTATGGGAACGGCATTCCTGGCTGGTTTACGGGCTGTGAAGGGGGCTGACTGGTCGTGAGATATGGCAGGGCGTGTTGACTCTGCACACCGTTACTCGCTGGGATAGCAGTTTGTCCATACATAGATGCAAAAGTCGGAGGAGCAGTGGGAGGAAAATTAGGAGTTGAGGTGAGGACCGGGGCTTGGATCGGGACCGGGGCCGCTGCTGCGGGCGCAGGGGCGGGTTGGCCCTGCACAAAGCTAGCAAGCTGTTTGAGCTGCTCAAGGACTGTTGTAGGGTTTGGTGGCGGTGGTGCTGTGCGTGTAGCTCCTGATGCTCCATGTGGTGCATTCCGATACTCTTCGTACAAGTATGGAGGAGGACTGTCTGTAGGGGTTGTCGACCCATCTAATGTGAAAAAGTAGGTGTTAGATTGATGTGCATCCATGTCTGCAGAAATCTCGGTCCTTGTCTCCTTTGACAGGTGAGCAAGGCCGGTATGTTGGCAAAACCTACTGTTTGAACCTGCAGACCTCAGCTTCTCCTTGAAGTTGTTGAGCATGGAAATTGGGAACGTCTCCCCTCTCTCCCAAATCTCAACGAGTTTCTTAATCTTCTCCTACAGACGGATACCATGTGAGTCTCAATACATTGTCATCAAACTGTTTGCGGGTACAAGTCGGATCGAATCTGCCAAACATGGGCGATGCAACTCGGAACAAGTCACCATCGCATCGGCGAGAAGGCTTTGTCTATCAATCAAATCGAAGCAGCTCATTGCATAAAATTTGCGTACCTTCTGATCTGACGCCTTCTGAATAATATCTTCCATGAACACAGGCATCAGTTCTGTTACTCTATGCACACCTGCAGCAAAGGTACCATCTGGTGATGAGATGCTTATGGGAAGCTGTCCTTGGATTCTGGCTTGCTCCATCCACTTTCTCGTTACAGAGTCTACGACGTAGAGGACACCCAGTTTGTGTGTTGGTGGTGTCTTCATGAAATGTGTGTACATTTTCTGAACGAGAACCGACTCGTACTGCAAGAGGGAAACACAATGTTATTAGCACAACCGTTCCCTTCCTCCATCAAACTCGTCAATATGCCTCAAAAAGTGCTTACCTGTACGTTCTCAACGCAAAGCTTCGTCAGGCTACCAATTTTGGAGGCCGAGACTCCAGGAGGCTTCATTGAAAGCATGGCCTGGAGGTTCGCCTCCAACTCTGCTACGGCCGCTGCAGACATGATGGTTGCGGGTTTGAAAAAGATCCCAATGATGCAACTTCGTGGTCCAGAAGGAAACCTGAAAATGTATACGGGCGGACTTGGCAAGCAGTTTGATGGGTCGATCTATGCCATGCTCCTTGGTCACCAGAATATACGATTTTCTGTCGTCAATTTTTTTTTCTCAAGGTTACGAGATTTCCGAAGCGAGCAGCAATATGGAACTTCAAGTAGTGAGGCTGGAAATCGCGCGTGCGCGCGCGGGATGCGGGGCAGCCCTCTTTCAGAGTTCAGCAGAAAATATACTGGTGCTACTGGCAAGTTAGATATTGATGAAAAATACCTTCCCGATTGAGCGGCTTTGATGGAATTGAAAAATGAAGAGATGTCTGCAGTGAATGCTTGCTGTTTGCAGCGTGCGTGAGATGGAGAGAGGAAGATGGCGGGGGCCTGCAGACTTTTGAGAGTTGGCGGTTTTATGCCCTGATCCAGGCCGTGCCTGAACATTTGGTTTTGCTGGCGCAGACAGTGTCGCCTGAGCTGACAAAGATAAGACTGGAAGGTGCCAGGTCCGGTCGGGCAGCTGATCACCAGCTGGAGGGCAGCCAAAAAAAAAGTGGGTTTCGGGGTACACTCGAAACAGTGCGCAAGTTGAAGGATCGAGACGAAGTTGACGCTGAAACAAGTTCCTCGGTATTTTTAAGGAGGAGGCAATTGATATCAGACGAGTTTATTTATATTTATCATTGCAATTACCAGCAGTGGTTTCTGTACAAATTAATAAATAATTGGTATGATCAAGTCCACCATCCACGGTTTCTCTTTTGCCACTTGCACACTGTGCACAATAAAGCCCCCTTTGAACGTTTGTTAGTGCCATGCCTGATCATAAACATGCCTTTTTGATATCGAAAAGGCCTATCTATGTTTCAAGAAGCCTTTTTTGTTTAGGAAGGTCTATTTATTTATAAAAAGTCCATTCTATTATTAAAAATCTCTTTTACTTATTCATCAGGCCTATTTTATAATAAACAGGCGTTTTATACTTCAAGAAGGCATGTTTATGATCACAGAAGCATAGATATCACGCTAACAAACGTTCAAGGGGGGTATCGTATTGGTACCAATGCCAACCAAAAAACGCTGTTACATTTTCCGTACAAGAGCACCTGGACACGGACGAGCGGGGCAGGTTGTATGTGACAATCCCGAACGCAATGCAGCAATTCTTCCAAACGACTTCCGCTTGGCCGAGATATACATTTGCACATGCAAAGAGGCCAATTGGGTTATGAAGGATTGTTTTTGTGAGGTCACAGCTTCGCCGATTATCAAGACCATTTGTGAGATGATGGCAGTCATCTTGTTGGGAATCACAAGCTCTTGCATCAAAACCAAGCAGTTGTTGGTTCTGGGATGGGAGTTGGTCTGTGCCGTGACGTCAATTCTTAGGGAGAAAAACATCACGAATTTCACGAGGTTCCTCAGGCGCCCGGTAATTTATACAACATTATTGGTATTACCAAACCCACCAGAACACCCCCATCCTAGAGCTGTGAAGGAATTTAAAGCTTCAGAATTTGACACGGAAACATCGGTGAAAGCTTTGGCTCCTGCATGGAAGACATGCACATGGCACATGGCATATGGCACGATTGGATGGCGGAAATTTCGGGTCCAGAGTAGAACAACAAGAAAAAAAAACATGTTAGTTACCGTTCTGAATTGCCCGCGATTTCCAAAAAGACACCACCTTTGAACCGAACCCCGGTCGGTCCGCTGCCGTGTGCCCGCAAAATGCTGGGCTAGCTGGACCTTATTTCCCTGGTCGCCCGGGCTTGCGGGTTTTTTTTCGAGCTTGGCTGTCCTCAATTGCTTTTTTCCTTTCCTTCTTTTTTTCTCACCTCAACACCTTCCTACACCTGCATATTGATACCCAACCATGGCTCCCGCTATGCGCCTCGCTTCCTCTGCGTTGAGGACCTCTTTGAGGGCTTCCTCCTTTGCCACCAAGAACACTGCCTTCACTGCTGCGCGGTGCTACTCCTCCAAGACTCAGGTATGCTGCTGCCCGTCTGAGCAGTCCCGCATCCTGACATCATTCCATTGACCGTGCAACTCTGCCATAGACCCTCAAGGAGCGCTTTGCCGAGCTTCTCCCCGAGAAGATTGAGGAGATTAAGGCTCTTAGAAAGTACAGAAAATCCCCCTCTCTCCATGCTGTCCTCTTGAGTTGTCTTTTGCTGACGCGGGGTTGCGGAAATTCACAGGGAGCACGGTTCCAAGGTCGTTGACAAGGTCACTCTCGACCAAGTATATGGCGGTGCCCGTGGCATCAAGTGCCTCGTCTGGGAGGGTTCAGTTCTCGACGCCGAGGAGGGTATCCGTTTCCGCGGCAAGACCATCCCCGAATGCCAGGAGCTTCTCCCCAAGGCCCCCGGCGGCAAGGAGCCCCTCCCCGAGGGTCTCTTCTGGCTTCTCCTTACCGGCGAGGTTCCCACCGAGCAG
This sequence comes from Podospora fimiseda, assembly GCA_033297215.1. Taxonomy (NCBI): domain Eukaryota; kingdom Fungi; phylum Ascomycota; class Sordariomycetes; order Sordariales; family Podosporaceae; genus Podospora; species Podospora fimiseda. The sequence continues at coordinate 21,189 of MU865473.1, read as the reverse complement.
CAGGTCCGCGACCTCTCCGCCGACTGGGCTGCCCGCGCCGAGGTTCCCAAGTTCGTTGAGGAGCTGATCGACCGCTGCCCTACCGACCTCCACCCCATGGCTCAGTTCTCCATGGCCGTCACTGCTCTCGAGCAGACCTCTTCCTTTGCCCGCGCCTACGCCAAGGGCATCAACAAGAAGGAGTACTGGGGATACACTTTCGAGGACTCCATGGACCTCATTGCCAAGCTCCCCACCATCGCTGCCCGCATCTACCAGAACGTCTTCAAGGGCGGCAAGGTCGCTCCCGTCCAGAAGGACAAGGACTATGCTTACAACTTTGCTAACCAGCTCGGCTTTGGCGACAACGCCGACTTCATTGAGCTCATGCGTCTCTACCTCACCATCCACACCGATCACGAGGGCGGCAACGTCAGCGCACACACCACTCACTTGGTCGGCTCAGCTCTCAGCTCCCCCTTCCTCTCCCTCGCCGCTGGCTTGAACGGCCTTGCTGGTCCCCTCCACGGCCTTGCCAACCAGGAGGTCCTCAACTGGCTCACCCAGATGAAGCAGGTCATTGGTGACGATCTCTCTGATGAGGCCATCACCAAGTATCTCTGGGATACCCTCAACAACGGCCGTGTCGTTCCTGGTTACGGCCACGCTGTTCTCCGCAAGACTGACCCCCGCTACTCTGCCCAGCGCAAGTTCGCCCAGGAGAAGATGCCCAACGACCCCATGTTCCAGCTTGTCAGCCAGGTCTACAAGATCGCCCCCAAGGTCCTCACTGAGCACGGCAAGACCAAGAACCCCTACCCCAACGTCGATGCCCACTCCGGTGTTCTCCTTCAGTACTATGGCTTGAACGAGGCCAACTACTACACTGTCCTCTTCGGTGTCTCCCGCGCCATTGGTGTCCTTCCTCAGCTCATCATCGACCGTGCCGTCGGTGCCCCCATTGAGAGGTAAGAACAATCACTTTTACAGATTCCAAACAATTTTTATCTAAGCAACTTGGCTAACACACGTTTTACTTGCAGACCCAAGTCTTTCTCTACCGAGAAGTGGATCGAGATCGCCAAGAAGTTGTAAATTAGCAATTGGTTGTGTTATGGGTTAGGTAGTTGGGAAAATCGGCGTGATGGGGTCATTTCAGTATAGAATGGATGGGACATCTAGCGGTTTCTTCAGTCATGCGAGGCGATACCCGTACCTGGCTGGGTGAAGCTGGAGGGTGGAACGTCTATCCATTGTGTTTTGTACGATACAGATTCCGTAATACGGGCCTTTCGGACCAAAAAATGATTTAAATGATTCAAAACTGCCAAATATTTTTTTTTTAAAAAAAAACACCCTGCGCTGACTGCATGCAAGGGCCAAGTGCCAGCCTGTGGCTTGCAGCTCCTGTGAGAGACCCTGCGGTTTCGGCATCAAGAGGCACGGGCATAAGCATTTCCCTGCTTTGGCGTACAAAGCGGCGGAGTTTCTGAAGCACCGAACGGTTTTCCGACCGGTTTTCCGTGATGTGCCATCTACAGTATAATATTATGTACAAGTATGGAGACAAGACGACAACATTGGATCAACCTGGCCCCGCAACCACTTCATAAGGTACCACGCATCGCCGGTGGTGGGGCCGGAGTACCTATCAAAGCTCAAGACATTTTGGATGTAGGGCCAGACCAGAGACACATCGTATCCATCAAGTGAGGGTTTGTTGTGATCAAAAACAAACAGTCGGTGAAGGAGAAAAGGGCATTTACGTGTAACATGCATTGGTTCAATGTTCCAGTATTGCCCAGGGGTGGATAGATGTCGGCGACTCCAGTCGTTTACCCCAAAATTCAGTCCGTCTGGAAGACTTTGCTGACTGGTTCCCCCCCAAAAGGAATTGCGTTGAGCTGCCGAGGCGGGTTGGTTGAGAGCAGGGGTGTCGGCCGATTGGCGTGCGTTGAGATTGGCTCTTACCCCCTGGCCAAAGACCGACTGAAAAGGAAAGCACCGCCAACTTGGACGCTTCGGGATCCGAAGCCCTGTCATCCCGCCAAAAGACACTCGGATCATTGCTTCTTTTTTTTTTTATCCCAGTTCGTCAAATCACCGAAAAGCTGATTTCCGTTCACAAAGCAAAACCTCACCGTCCTCATTGTCGTCGTCGTGGTACAAACCATCATCAATCGAGCTGAGCATCTAATCAATTAGACGTACGTGTTAGTAGCTGTAAGTGGACCCAATTCCCCCCTCATTCTTCGCCCAAATTCCAAATACCCCCCAAAATTGCCATGTGTTGTCGCATTACCGCGGATGGGAGCTGGCCAAGCTGGTCGGGACTCGACCCTTCGGGCAAGCAAATCCACCACTATGACACAGTCAGAGAGGAGCTGCCGTCGGTGACACGTGCAGTAGCTGGCTTAAAGGTCTCGCTGGTGCAAGCCGCTGATTCTGTGATTCCATCAACAGACAACCATCATCAACAAGTCCGAAACCGTCAATTCGCACATCGTCGTATTCCCGGGTCGACCTGAACGCTTATCGCAATAACTCCGAGTAACCCTCGTAGTCATCAATCACCCCGCGCTCCCCCACTCGCGAAAGCTACACCACACCTCCGTTCCCTCAATCTTCACCTCCTTTTTCCTGCAAAGAAGCACCCTCCTCCCTTGGTCAGGGCCCTATCAACAGCAACATCCCCCTAGTCATGTCCGCCGCTATTGCCCCCATCGCTGCCGCCGAGCCTCCTACGAGGCTCGAGAAGAAGCCTGTCAAGTTTTCCAACTTGCTGCTCGGCGCTGGTCTCAACTTGTTTGAGGTCACCACCCTCGGTCAGCCCTTGGAGGTCGTCAAGACCACCATGGCGGCGAACCGTGGTGATGGCTTCACAACTGCTCTCGGTCGCATCTGGGGCCGTGGTGGAGTTCTTGGCTGTAAGTGATAACCGACCCGATAAGAACATGAAACGCAATTACTAACAAGGAATGCCTTTCCTCGCTACAGTCTACCAAGGTCTGATTCCTTGGGCCTGGATCGAAGCCTCGACCAAGGGTGCCGTTTTGCTGTTCGTCGCCTCCGAGGCCGAATACTATGCCCGGAATGCGGGGCTCGGCGAGTTCGGCGGCGGCATCTTTGGAGGTGTGACAGGCGGTGTTGCGCAAGCCTATGCGACTATGGGTTTCTGTACTTGCATGAAGACCGTCGAAATCACCAAGCACAAGATGTCTGCTACGGGCCAGAAGGCCCCTGGCACCTGGGCCACGTTCATGGACATTTACAGGCGTGAGGGCATTCGTGGTATCAACAAGGGTGTCAATGCTGTTGCCATTCGCCAGATGACCAACTGGGGCTCCCGCTTCGGTCTGAGCCGGCTTGCCGAGCAGGGTATCCGTGATGCCACTGGTAAGAAGAATGGCGAGAAGCTCAGCCCTATTGAGAAGATCCTCGCCTCTGCGATCGGTGGTGGTCTCTCGGCTTGGAACCAGCCCATCGAGGTTATCCGTGTCGAGATGCAGAGCAAGAAGGAGGATCCCAACCGCCCCAAGAAGATGACGGTTGGCAACACGTTCAAGTACATTTACCAGTCCAATGGTATCAAGGGTCTTTACCGTGGTGTCACGCCCCGTATTGGGTTGGGCGTGTGGCAGACAGTTTGCATGGTTGCTTGTAAGTTGTTATTTCAATAACCCACCAACCTTTAAGAATTTCGGAAGCTAACCGTTGCTCGTCTAGTGGGTGATATGGCCAAGACTTATGTTGAGAAGTTGACTGGTGACAAGGTCACCGCGAAGCATTAAACAGGCGTTTCTGGTTTCGGGTACACAGAGGGATATAACAGGACTTTCGGTGGTCGGGGTTTCGAAAGAGGAATTGGCGGGCGGGCATTTTTTTGTCTTTTTTTCAACATGGCTCAAATCTCACGACGTTAAACGAGCGTTGGCGGTTATTGTTTTTGTTGTATACATGTATCATGCCTGGTCGGGTTTAGGATTGGGCTCTCCTCATGAATAGGGGGAGGTTGGTGCAGTCCAAGCTCCAAAAGGTTTAATGCTTGCTGCTGCCTTGCATTGGTTTACTCTTTTTCTGCGAAATAATCATCGCTCTAGTAATGTTAGAATTGGAATCCTTTTTATGGAGAAGGGTGGGCAAATATAGAGGGGATTTCATTTTTGGTGGTCTTGGACTCTTTTTTTTTCCCTTTGTTAATCATGGCTATTCCATTGCGCTTGCATGAGATCTTTGAAAGATGAGAGATGATTAGGTTGCTAGCTCTTTGCTCTTTTGTTCTGTATCCTGTGTGTCGAATAGCTTTGCGTTTAGACTGGGAATTTCATTAGAGTGAGGGATGATCGTAATTATGGCAAGAAATTCGCAAATATATATAGAGAGTCAATTCACACAATGATAAATGACCTCCCACAGTATGTATGACTCCAACACAAAACCCTAACCCATCTGTCTTTTGAAAGAAAGAAGGTACATCCACGAAAAGCTTCAAATATACATATCTCTACTACCACAGTAAATTTTGAGCTCAGTGTGACGAACCAATAATTGAAAGAGGCTGAGCTGCAGTATAATACATTGGTGTAGTCTAATTGATAACAAGGTGAAAAAGAAAAGAAGCAAATTCCAATGTTCCTGCAGAAAGCCGGTCTTTTGAGAACGCTTCTGCTACAACACCTGTCAGGCACTGTCAGGTGTCAGCCACAACTGCCAGGGCCGTGACACTCAGGGAAAAAACTAGATTATACTGTTTAACGTCTTGATTCTTTCCATGTTTTTATTTATTTATTAAAAGTTCTGTTTTGGTAGTTGAACTTTGACAATATTTATCTGTATGAAGTACCCATAGTGTGTGAGAGGTCGTCTATCATAGTGTGAATTGACGCTCTCTCTGTATATAAAGCATTTGCCCTTTATGTGTCATTGATGAAGTATGTATAAGACCTCACATAATCTGACTAGATAACAGTGAGTTAATTTGCCGTGTGTATGTATATATGTATGTACAAAAAGCATAAACGGTAAATCACCCACCACGTCAGGTCATCCTCCGTGTTTGTTCGTCACTCTACTAATTTACTTTGATGACTTTTTTCCTATTCATTTTCTCTATAGAAACAGAAAAAATAGTGTTGATACTGAGTTTGGAATATACAATAAACCTTTTTAATCAATATCCTAATTCACTTAATGACCTTTTTCTATTTATTTTCGCTATGGAACAGAATAAAAAGTATTGATACTGAGTTTTGGAATATACAATAAACCTTTTTAATCGATAGAACCCTTAATCAACTTAATAATGAACCCGTCATGGCTTGCTTTCTTTCTCCTTTGACTCAAAATTTCTCAATTATCTCCCCCGAAAAAGAATACTTTTTGATCCTCGGTCCCAACCCCACAAACAAACTCGGATGAATATCCCCAGGAAGCTTCTGCCACATCAAGCTCCTGATGACTGCTTGAGCTTTAATCTTGTCTACATCCCCTGCAGGAAGTCTCGATCCGTCTCGGAGGGAATAAACCCCTATTGTGCAGTCGTCATGAGCCGTTGCTACCAATCCGCAGCCGTAGCCTGGATCAGTGAGTATGTCTAGGCCTGTTTTGATGTGTGCCTCGTTGCGGTATTCGGGGAAATTGACTATGGGGAGTGTAGTTTGGTTCCAGGGGCAGTGGTGATTTTGTTCGGCCTGTTTCTGACGACGGAGAAATCGAATGTCGTAAATTGCCATGGCGCTACTAGGACCAGCGGCAAGTACTTCGTGCGGACTGTTTAATAGGGATTTTACGTGAGCGACGCTGCTTTTGTGTCGAAAGATATTTGATTCCCATTCCTTGGGGGAAGTTCGACGGTCGATTAGACATATATGACCGGAACGAGTTCCTGCGAGGATGATATTGTGGTCTTGTTGTTTGAGGTAGTCAACTGAGAGGATGTCTCCCCAGAAAGGAGGCCGCTGATGAAATGGAATCTTTTTGAGGGTGCTCCTGGTGACGGGGACGAGTTCGTGGATGCCATAGTTCTGATAGTAGAACAACCCGCGAGTTGAGCCAAAGATGGCATCGACATTATTGGGATTGCTCAACTTTGATATCTCGCAGCAATGGACTTCTGCATTTGGGATCTCATAGCTAAGGCCTGCTAACAACAAAATTGTCAGCATCAGCTTCGTAGCTAGAAGAAGAAGAAGCCATAAAAGGCACGTCTAAAAGATGGATTTAATTACCGGGGTAGTAAGGATCACCGCCTGAGAGCCTGGAGTTGTCGTCTGGCTGTTTCACTATGACCCGGCTCGAGCCCGTAACGATGGATGTTTGTGAAAAAGTATGGAACTTTATCGATACTATAGCACCAAGACGTTCTATATCGAAGCCCCAGTTGCGGATAGAAGTATCCCTTTCGGTTATTCTTTTTTGCGTTTTTGTCAGTAAAATTTTGTTATGTAGCTAGCCCACCAGAACGTCCACGTGTGATGTATTACTCACCGATCATCCCCATCCCTAAACACACCCTTACAAAACATCCAAGCCGATTCAGACCATGCTACACACACACACACACCCGCCAAAAGTATCAGCCCTATCCCATTCTCAAAGTCATTTGCCGGAGGGAGAAACAAAAAAAGGAAAGACTTACAAGCAAAACAAACCCCATCAGCTCCTTCATCATCCTCTTGTGGCCCAACCCACATACCCTCCATCACTCCCTCATCACTAACCCCCTCATCCGACAAAAACGAAACATCCCAAAGAGTCTTTTGGCCCTTTTCTCTCAACCCGCTCGCCCAAACTTTTAGCGGTAGGTCCTCCTCGCGCCGTCGTGAATCGCTCACGCCCACACCCGTAAAGTCCCCAATCGACAACCTGGCTCTTCTAACCCCTTCCCCGAATCTACTCTCCTTCCTCTTCCTCTCCTCCTCCTCACTTTTCTCGAGCGCACGTCTCTTCACAGCCCCCCTAGACCAAGAAGCACCCTCCGGAGCAGTTTTATTATCCTCAATCTTAAAATACTTGCGTTTGGCGCTATCGTAGTAAAAGCCCGGTATTTCGCGATTCATACTTGTTGATGACCCGACTTGACTCGACTTGCACCTTTTTTGGGGCGAGTTTTTGAAGATCGTTTTTTTCCGTCTGTTTAAAAGTGTGTAACCGACCGTTTCGGATAAATCAAGTCCGTTATTTGAATGGAGGAAACACCAAAAGTTTCAAAAATGACAATAGTATTGTTTGGTTGATGAGATTTCCTTCCCATGATTCAGTGGTAGGTAGTGTGGGGCTGCTCCTCAAAAGGTTCAAAGGCTCAAAGGTTCTTTCTGCATTATACGCCACTGCCAGAATTTGGCAAAAGCTTGACAGCTGGCAACGTAAAAAGCAGAGAGACTGAATATTGATCAATTTTAAAGCCTTCAAACACCACTCACTGCAAAGTACACACATTATATGCTATCTAACAACTTGAAAGCGGGTTTGATCTTCAAGGCCGCAACTCGCTTGCACATATAACCATTATGCCAAACAAATCCGAAGATGCGAGCAAAGATGTTTAGAAAACACAAAACAGACATCACTGCATCACAATATATCATCAGACATTATTTTTACTGTTTATTAGATTTGTCTAAAAGAAATCTGAGGTTCGACTAGCCTCAAACAAGTCGATAAAGACTTCGAAAAATTAAAGTAAATGTCCCGCCAGCCTCTCTTCAGCATCTCATGGTATATCAAATCGTCCACAGCTTGAGAGCGCTGACGTTCAGGACTAGGGTATGTGTATAAACCATGGTATCTTAAAAAATCACACCAACTGCATGACCAATTCTTTCTTCCTCCTCCTAACTCTGCAACAAAGTCTTTTACTGAGACTTCTCGTGCTGGGTAGACACGCGCTGGAGAGAGACAACAAAGTCCTCCAACGATCTCTGCTTCTGGTTGCCCTTGGGGGACTTGCCATGCATGAGATTGTCGAAGCCAGTGCTGCCCTCGAGGATGTAGTAAACACCAGCCATGACGCAGAAAACGCCAAAAGAGAAAACCCAGACACGGACAACGGCAACGATGGAGGTCTGTTCACCACCCTCGAACCAACCGAAGATGCAGAAGAGAGTGGCAAGAATATCAACGACGAGAATAGCGCCGGTGAGCTGCCACGAGGGGATGGAAGACCAGAAAGGACCGCTCGCACTGTTTATAGAGTTAGCATCGTATATAATTTGAAGCAAGAGAGACAGGAATACATACCGAGTGATGAAGATGAGCCAGTTCTCAGTAAGAGAGATCTGGAGGAAGACGACCTCATCGAGGTTACCGAAGTTCTGGATGATACCACCGTTGGGGTGGGCGTACATGGTGGTAACAGTAATCCAGGTACCGATGGCGAGAACAACACCGAGGAGGACGGACATGCCCCAGAGCTTGGGAAGGTTCCACTTGACAGGAGTCTTGCTGTAGGGAGCGCGATCGTAGGCAATGGCAAGGGTGGCAACATCAGCGAAAATGGCGATGAAGACAACGAGCTCAATGTTCAAGCTACGGTTGAGGATGGCAATCCAGAGACCAAGGTAAATCTCGAGATGGATGGACAAGGCGATACGGTAGACGACGTAGGCGTACATGCGGTGGAAAATCTGGCGGGAAGTCTTGAGAGCATCGATGATGGCGCCGAGACCGGGGGCAAGGAAGACAATATCGGCAGCGGAGCGGGCAGCATCGGAGGAACCCTCGACAGCAATACCAGTATCGGCCTTCTTGAGAGAGGGAGCATCGTTGACACCGTCACCAGTCATGGCAACGAGGTAGCCACGCTGCTGGAGAATCTCGACGACGTTGTACTTGTGCTGGGGGAAGACCTCAGCGAAACCATCGGCAGCCTCAACGAAATCGTAAACCTCAGAGCCGGGCATGTCACCACCGCCACCGAGACCGAGACGCTCAGCATTGTAGACGTTGGTGCCGAGACCTAGCTGACGAGAAGTCTCACGAGCGATACCGACGGCATCACCAGTAAGCATCTTGATGGACAGACCGAGAGACTTGGCCTCGTTAATGGTGCGGGCAGTGTCGTGGCGGGGAGGGTCAGAGCAGGGCATGATACCGAGAATCTCCCAGTTGGAGTTCTCACGCTTGCGGGCAACACCAAGGGAACGGAAACCACGGGTGGCGAACTCGGCGACCTTGTTCTTGTAGGCGGCATCAACCTCATCGGGGATAGGGTGGTCCTCCTCAACGGTCTTCAGGACGAAAAGAGGGGCACCCTTGACGCAGATGATGCGCTCACCCTGGGGAGACTCAACGACGGCTTGGACCTTCTTGGAGACGGGATCGAAAGGCTGGAAGTCGAGAACGCGGTACTTGCTAAGCACAGACTTGGCACGGGGGTAGAAAGCCAAGCTCTTGAGGAAAGCCTTGTCGATGGCGTCCATACCCTTCTTCTTGCGGGAAGCAGCCAAGCAGGCAGTGAGCATGAGGTCCTCGGGGTCAACACCTTCAACGGTGTAGGGCTCGGCGAGGGAGAGCTTGTTCTTGGTGAGGGTACCAGTCTTGTCGGAGCAGAGAATCTCGACACCAGCAAGGGACTCAATGGCGGAGAGCTTCTGGACGATGGCCTTCTTCTTGGCGAGGAAAGCAGCACCGACAGCCATGGTGGTAGTGACGACAGCGGGGAGACCGACGGGGACACCAATGATGGTGATGGCAAGGGTGAACTCGAGGATGGTGACGATGCCGTTGGAGCGGTAGAAAGAAGCAACCCAGACAACCAAGTTGGTCAAGATGACGAGGAGGAGCAGAATGGTACCGATTCCGTTCAAGACCTCAGTGAAATGACCACTGCCGGCGCTAGCGGCGTTGACAAGGGCAGCAGCACGACCGACGAAGGTGTTGTCACCAGTGGCGGTAACGACAACGAAGGCCTCACCACGCTTGACAGCGGAAGAGGCGTAGCAGGAGTCGTTCTTGTGCTTGTCGACGGCGAGAGACTCACCAGTGATGGCGGACTGATCGACCTGGAGGAAAGCATCTTCGGTGACGATACGACCATCGGCGGGAATGATGGTACCCTCCTCAACTTGAAGGATATCACCGGGAACAACCTCGGGGGCCTCAATCTCCTTGAGAGCGCCATCACGGAGAACAACAGCCTTGAGAGCAAGAGTCCTGCAAGTAATGTTAGCAACCAGGTATGAAACCGCGAAAGTAGCAAAACTCCTTACTTCTTGAGTTCGTCGACAATAGAACCAGCCTGGTACTCCTGGACGAAACCGACAACAGCGTTGAGCAACAAAAGACCAAGAATGACACCAAAGTCAACCCAGTCTTCTAAACCAGCAGCCACTATCAAAAAAGGTCAGTATGATGTGTTGATCACGTGATCGGCAAACAAAGGGTCAAACATACAGACAGCGGCAGCCTATTGGACGCGTTAGCATGAAGCCAAGACGGGGATGTGCCGAAACGTTTCGTTTCAGGAACCATTGTTCTGGGATCTAGACTTACCTCCATGACGAATTGAATGGGGCCGACAAAGAAACCAAGGAACTTGAGAATCATGTTCTCCTTCTCCTCCTTCATTTGATTGAGACCGAACTTGCGACGTCTCTGGATAACCTCCTCGGAGGTCAAACCAACACGGGTGTCGGTCTGGAGAAGCTCTTCGGGGATGACACGGCCGGCACCTGGAGCGGCACCTTCCTCCTCATCCTCGAGGGCATGGCCATCATCGGACTGGAGGTCCTCAATCTGTTTGGAAACGGTTAGCAAGATGACACAATTGTGAGAATGTGTGCGGGGCCAATGGCATACGAGGGCGTCAATATCCTCATCCTCCTCCTCATCCTCCAAGATGGGCTGCTTCTCCTTATGAGCCTCCTTCTCGTCGAACTTGCCACTCTCAATGTTGGTAGATAGCGCGGGTGCGCCGGTGGTCGATTGGTCGGCCATGGCGATTAGGTCGGCAGATAAGCTCTGCACGGGGCTTCGTAGATCACGGTAATTAAGACGCTCAGTATAGGTGCGTCGGAATATTGATCACAATCTGTGGTGGTAGCGGCGGATAGAGTGCGGAATTAGGTAAGATGCTTGTGTAGGTATTGCACAGCTAGGGTAAATCGGACACGTCGGGGAGATGTGATTTGTTTTGAATGACCTAATAGGTACGAGGTGCGTGATTGGTATGCGGTTGGTTGACGACCACGACCGAGAGGGGGAGAGAGAAAATAGGTGAGCGGGAGATGTGGACTCGAGAGCGAGAGCGAGACCTCACGTCGAAGGGAGAGTTAAAAAGGGCCTTCGTGCGTGAAGCAAAAAAAAAAAGGAAAGAGGAGGGAGGGGAGCGGGCGATCGAGGTATTTCAATCTTTCCGCGGTACCGTAAGCCACCACTGACCTTGCCGGTCTTGGATCAAAAAGTCAACCAAATTCCACAAGAAACCTTCCTTGCCAGCTACGAAGATACAAGCTACTACGCTACCATGGGCACAGTACGGGATTGTAATCCAAGCGACGTACCCATCCCAACCCTGCAAGGTTTGCAGGGTTCTCCCGCAGAGGGGATCCACCAAAAAACAGCCTGCCAGAAGGGCAAATCTGGGCAACTCTGGACGGGGGAGCTCGACTCGCCGGACTGTGTTTTGTTATGCTCCACGTGCTGGCACACCGTGCGCGAAGCCACCTGAACTGTCCTGGGCCGAACTTTTTCTGGGCGTTCCTGCAGCATCGGCGCCAGGTCGGCTTCATTCCCGCGTCAATTGACACTGTCAAAGCTCATCAGCAGGAATTGGGACGTGGGGACATTACTGCCCTGTCCCTCCAGTGCCCTCTTGCTCCGACGCCCCCCAGGCCATTGGGGTTTTAGGAGCAGGCACCCCCGGTCAATCGAACAGTGGGGCACCAGCTGCAGGTCGCAATCATCAGCAATCGGTACCTGAATTGTGCCATCTGGGCATGTACTAGACTCCACCATCTACAGTCCAGGCCCGCCAAAGCCGCCGCGAATCCTGCGAGTCCCGGTACCTTACCGCGGTGCCCCACCCAGGTACCTCATCATAAATTCAGTATTGCGGGATTTTCTGGCTCTCCTTCAGACCGTCTGTTCAGACAGAAAGAGAGAGAGCTCTTGTGTGTGTGTTCCCTCCAACTGCAGCAACACGGCAGTACAAAGCTCCATGACATTCAAAAAAAAAAAAAATCTGGCAGAGGCTACGGTACACAACACAAATCCACGAAACCGAGAGGCGAATGAGCGGTTTTGATGCGCTTACACCATGCCGATGGCGTTAATTCCCTCTCCTTAAGCTGCAACGGTGTGTTCTCGATCCAATTGATACGGTCCACCACTCAATTACTCTCGTCAATGCAGCGAAAAAGGAGCCTGATAAAGAAAAAAATCATTTCCCTACCTTTCCATGCTGCTGAAGGCGAAGAAGGGCAAGCAGGCATGGGAGCTCTCCGAGGCTCTTCCTTGGCAGTTGAAACACACCCACACCATTTCAACCACCCACGCAGGACACAGAGGCGCGAACCGACAAGCTTTGGGCTGTTTGGATGCCCGTCATGGGTCGCACAGGGTACCCCCATGCCCGTTTTGACCAATCGCATTGCGCGCTCGCCGGCCATTGAGAGGAATCAGAAGGATGTTGCTTTTCCATGACAGGAAATGTTGATGCTTGCCCTTATCTCACTGGTTGTTTGAAGGATACATCCCTGTTTCCAAGGCACAAAAGGCAACAGAAAAGCCGTTGACGACCGCGGCCGCACCACCTGGGCACAGAAAAGGTCTGAGCAGCACCAGCTGCGCGCCAGTCCTACGGAACTTGAATTGACTGGGTGCTCAAACCACCGATGATATCCTGAAATTCCACCCCAAGCGATCCATCAATCCATCCATCCACACTCGTGATGCGTTTCCAAAAGGTATCTGGTCATCACCGTTCCTGTGCCGCCATTTCGCCCTCTGCTCGCCCTCGTCTTTTCGCGGTGGCACGGCTCAGTGCGGTGTGTGGGAGGATCCCGGAACTGCCCTGACTGATGAATTGTGGAGTCGGATAGGTTCGACTTACTCACCGGATGATGGGGCGAACGACGAGCCATTTGTTGTTTGTAAGGTTGTCCTTCTTTTGGGGTAATCAATTCGGGACGGATATGCATAAACGTTGCTCGTGTGCGGTCTTGCTTCTTTGCAGACAGACCCGAACAACGGGAGAGAGCTTTTGACAGCCGTTACATGATTTGCTGGACGTTGGGCAATGCTGCGCTGACTAGGAGGCCCTGTTTCTCTTCTTTCCATCTAAATTCCAATGTTGCTTTCGCATCTCGACTTTCTTTCCTAGTTCGGTATACCCTCGTTCTCAGAAAATATCTGATACTAGGCCACGTCTTGTTTGCCGGATTGCTGCTTCTTCGTCCTGCTGCCGCTGTCAACTCCCGCAACAAACAATCACTTGCAATACATCTCAGAAAATTGCCGCATCCTTGGCTTGTCTTTGCATACGGATTCGGAGCTCGTGTGCCGTGAGAAATGTCTCTCTTTCCATCGTGTAGCCGGCAATATCAAAAATGCACCTCGTGCCTATCAGGCGGGCATATCCTGATGCACATGCCTGGTATTCCCGCGTACAAATAAAGGGTTTTTATTGGAGGCGAAAGAAGCAGGTCAGTAATCGGCCGAAGCGGCACTGCCGATGGCAACTTTTTCTATTCGCCGGCTACGTCATCATCCAGAAACGATTCAAGTCAAGCGCCTCGCAGAACCTTTGATTTGAGTGATAATGGGCGGTGGGAGGCGCTCCCGAGTCCCAGTCTTCAGGATTTCCCCCGACCTTTCCGGGAAAACCCTCGTGGATGTCGATCGACCTGAGACCTGGGATGTAGCTTATTTTGCTGGAATTCTTCTTGTCCCGTTGCTTATCTGCTGGATCTTTTGGTCAGTTTGATCATGAGCTTCACCCTCCCTGTACCTTGGTATCAGCCCAGATCGCCAACCTTTGGACCAGGAATGGGACCGAAGACATGTCGCCCCAGGGATGCCAAGGCTCGGTGACCCCCAAACATGATCTTCAAAAGTCCAACGCACGGTGACACCTTGTTCCAAATGCCGGCTGTGGCAGACTTGACGATCTCGAATAGCGAGAGGTCTTGGGAGGTCTTGGACAATTCATTTATTTAACGTTTAACGTTGAAACGAGCCGAGCGGGAATTCAGGCGATCAAAGATCACATTTTTAAGCCTCAATGGGAAGTTGGGAATTTACCGTCTGCTGTCTCGAGGGATTTCCCAGCATTCCGCCAGGTCTTGGACCGGTCTTTGGGGATGCACATCCTGCCATATTGGGACAATCTGGACTTGCCGAGACAGCGACGACGATGCAGACCTGCTTTTGTGTGTGACAATGCCCAGACTTATAGATTTGACGGGCACGCAACCAGTCTGCTTGGCACCTTGGATAAGATTGTGATGCGAGCTTGAACGCGGGCAAACGGACATCTTGTGTGTTGTTCTGCAAGTCGGCAGCAGCAAGAGGCTGATTTGATGCTGCTGATATGTTGTACCCTCAAATTATATCGCGCTTATTGCAATACCCGAGGCTGGACGGCTGCACTGCTACGTACACACCTGCCACTGCGCATCTAGCTTGGCTTGTCTGGAATAACCTCAGCAAATCGTTGGAGAGATGCATCTGACCAATTAGAGACAAGGTGATATTAGTTTGAGTTTGAACAACGTCTTGGCCTCGGTCGTTCTGTGGTCCCGAAAGCTTGCGCAAAAAGTTTGTTTCATACGTGTATATTGTAATAAATGGAATTGTTTGCAGGTTCTTTGTCGTAATGCAATCGGAATGGCCCGGGCGATATAAAATGCGCATGAAGAGCATTGAAGTCGTACAGAATGAACATATCCCGCAAAATGGCGGTCAGGGAATAATTCTAGAATCTTTTGGGGCATGATACTGTGAACCTTGATGCCTTCCATTTAGGCGGGCACTTCCACACACACAACGCAGGCAAATGCGGCTTCTTACAGCAAGGCCCCGCTGGATTCTTGTTCTCCATCGGGGATGCGGGGAATTTCCTCGCATGAAACCTCCACAGAACATGCGTTATCTCAAGCTGCGAAAATATCAACCTCCTCGGGCGATGTGCAATTGCGATTGCAAATACGGGCCCTTCTAGATCGGAATTGTTGGCAAAAAGGGTATTTGCCTATTTCTCCGTCTCCGGTCCTGTTGGCAAAATTTGTTATTCCGAACGATCATGCAAAGTACTCCGGTTTTACGGCAGTGAAGATTCGGATGGCTGGATGGTTGGATGGCTGGAGATGGACGAATGGAAGTTACTCAGGAACAATGTTTGGCACTGTGAATGAGACGAGCAGGGCTTTTGGAGGGGCTTGGGGTCGAGGGTCGGACGATGGCCGTACGTCCGCGCAGGTCCATCTTCCTGGTTCTTGGCTCCCACGGCTCCTCTTGCAGGCTGTTTCTGGATGTCATCTGGCCGACATCCGGGAACAGTCCACCGAACCGGACCGGAGGGTCGTAGGCAGACAACAACAACAACAACAACAACAACGGGCCATTATGGCAGTCGGTGGTCCCGGCATAATTTAGACAACGGCGCCGTGGTCGGTGCCCTCTGCTGGGAAATGAAGCCGATCGGATCTCGGCCGCTCGTCAGTTAATTAATGGCGATGGGTTTATCGTTTATCGCTTGAGACAAGGGGCACGGACCATGCCAAGCGAACGTATGCGCCAATCCTGGGGGGCCGCATCGGAAGTTGCTGGGGTGCATGGAAAGAGGCGCATAAAAAACCACTCGGTCTCCATGTGTGTGGGGTACCGGTTCTACCGAAGAGCTTAAGGACTTGGGCTTGCTGGGCATTTTTCAGGACTTCAATTTCCCAGGTCACCGATCAGTGGTGCATTTCAAACTTGAGGGTCCGCATCAGCGGACATCTTCGGATATTAGCATCCTCCCACGCCCAGCACGCAGCTTCGGCGCGCGGGGTTTTACCCACGATAAGGCGGCCCGCGCCAAAAGAGTGACAATTGTCAATTCATCACCAATGCTGCGTTGCCTTTGAACAATTTTCTCAAGAGATTTCGTCTCTATTGGAGGAAGGAGGGGAAATGGCTGGGGTGCCGTGCCGCCGAGGCATGTTCCCCCGCATTCCCCTCACGACAGTTTTTATTTTTCTTGTCTTTTCCAAGGTTTGACTCCAACCGATCGCCCAGCCCGCCACACGCGAAATGAACGAAAAAAAAAAAAAAAAAACCGAAACCAAACACAACAGCCACATATCCGGGATACGGGATTCGGAAGGAATGGTTTCAATCACAACTGTTGTTGCACCCCGGTCCCGGTGCGTGGGGTGTAGCAGCAGCATCGAGCCTTGAATCGAAGCGAGAAGACGCACCAAAACCTGCCAGCACAGCAAAAATGGCTAAATTGGAGCAGGTGTCAGCGGTACCTGCATTTGTGGGCTTCGAAACAGTCCATTGGGATGAACTGGATCGTGTGCCATTGGACCCTCACATCCCTTTTTGGTGGTGGTCTCCAACTTCCTCATTGTCGCCATCCTCATTTTCGTTAGTATTTTCGGTGGTTCATGCCTCTTAATTGCCAACCTCCCAATCCCATAAATCCACTTTCTGTCAGCAACAGCGCAGCAACGGAGAAAATAAAAAGGCAGGCCAGAGAAGGAAGCTGTTAGCCGCGCCATGTCATTCGTCAATCGGTCTTGGTGACGCTCGGCCTTCCTGAGCAAGACCCACGTTCCGTTGTGAGCTCCGCTCTCCGCTCTCCGTTCTCCGCTCTTGTCTTGATAGACAAGCTAAGCTCAGATTTGTTTAGCTGCAATGGAAAGGCACGGACAGAAAAGTGACAGGAGCAAGACTGCGGCGGCGGCGGCAGGCATCGAGAATGAGCATGGGACTGGGACATGGGATCGCTGATGAGGCGAGGGCGGCTGTTGTCACTCCCGAATGATGGTTGTGCAACTTGTGCAGCTTGTGTTGCAGCAGAGGACTGTTTGTTTTCCATGTGCAGCTGCAGCTGCAGCCGCAGCAACCAGCGGCACCGAAACAGTCAGATGCAATGCACATAGGGTCCTGTCACCACGGTACTCAACCTCATGATCGCAACTTTTCTGGCTCTGTGGCTTTGTCCTACCCCAGAAAATACAGATAACCAAGCCAACCTTGTTTTACACACGGGAGTCCTAGGAAGTTCTGGGGGTGGAGAGCCCTTGGAAAGGTTGAATCGCAAGCTGGAAAACGGCCACGCCCAGAATGTTGGTATCTCAATATTACGTTTGTGTATGTCTTGGTTCACGTAACGTGCGTACTTGTAGGGCGTCAAGTTTGTCTTTGTTACGGCCAAGAAATATCCGTCACCACGCGAATATTCGTCATACGGTGGCGCAAAGGACACAAGTTGTGGTAAAGTTATGTGTGGCTTCAACTTCATCTTCCTTGCCCGTCTGGTGCCGGCGACATGGTCCCGTTGTGGTCTCGGGATTGCGGGTTTCAGCATGGTTCGTGTGCATTTGCGGCACCTTTTGATATCGAGTTCGATATGCCGTGTCACATATCAGAAATACGGCAGGCAAGTTTACGCAAAATTGTACCGAGTACAGTATCATTTGCCTCCATAAGAATCACACGCACACGGCATACCACGATCCCACGTCTCATCCTCGTTCCATAGAGCGCTGATGACGATGCGGTCTGGAGGTGAAGTTCGAGACTTGACTCCATGGAAGTGTCTCGGGGTGCGGTCCGATTCGAGCGACTTGATGCCTCCTGGATATCAGCTTGACACCGGTGACTCCGAGTCCAACAGAGCGGAGGACGTCCAGGGCTCGATGATCCAGCAGCATCCTTTGCTTCATCTTTTCGGGTTCGCCTCGGGTGTCTTCTTCCAATGGAACAAGACTCAAAAAGGATATACATGCTACGTTGTGGTTCCCAACTTCCTTCTTCATCGCCCGCCGGCATTTGCCGCTCCTTCACCGATTATTGAGCATTGGTCGGTGAGAATGTGGAGGGACTGCTGCATAAAAAGGCACTATAAATAAAACTAATGGGCTCTACTGCAAGTAGATTCTGGGGATTTCGGGAATAATAATGAGAGTCAAGAGAGTGAGCTCCATCCGTATCTTTCTCGGCTCTCTTGTAGTTTTTTTTTGTTGGTCTCTCTTTTTTGGTTTGCTGTCAAAAGTCTTTGCATCATTGCATGTGTCATGGAAGAGCACAAAAGGTGGGTTTTCCTCTTCTCCATAACGTCCAGTCGGGCTCTCCCCGTCTTTCTTTCGCTGGTTACCACTACCGGTTTTTCTCAGAAAAGTCGGCGAAGGCTAGCTGGAGTAGCTGCACGTCCCATTGGCTACAACCTCAATTGCACGAACATTTTGTATGGGCTGTGGAGTCAACATCCCAGCTAGTCTTCGCCGACTTTTCTGAGAAAAACCGGTAAAACCCCTTTTGTGGACACCTCTGATGCCTACACACTGGACTATTTATCCGTTTCCCCCACGGGCCATCGGTGAGCGAGTTCCAGCGACGGTGGATTCTCTCTTCTTCGGCTCCCCTTTTTTATTTTGTTTGTGCAGAGAATGTGTAAATTTGATATTTTTGTTTTTAGCGATATTTTATGCAACCTTTCCCTCCTCCGTCAAACTTGATGTAATTTGAGCCATTGGACGGTCATGCCACTACATCAAGGTGTCTCAAAGAGCAAGCAAGATTAAGCGGCCTGGACCATCTCCTAATGAACTTTCAAATATCGTCGAACCACGGTTCGCTTTTTAATGACGGTTGATGAGACGGTAGCTTGTTTGGGCTCTATGGTGTCGTTCGCTTTAATGGTTGATAATCGCCCGCCAGTGACGTTGTCCAAAACTCAAACTCGCAAGCCACCGTGAGCAAGTTTGGAGTTACTTGCAATAAATGTACTGTGTACTTTATTAAAATTTAGCAAGATGACTGGTGACTCTTCTTTTGAGCAATTTGATAAGAACCCCAAAAAGTCTTCCGCCTGTCAAGCCGTAATAATGAGATCAGAAAAGGAAGTCAGCAGGGTCATGAAACTGACGCTTCGACTTGATAAAGCCCTGGATATAAACAGCATGGAAATTATACCCGAGTGTTGTACACTACAGCATGTGCAATTGAACAAACATTAGCTTTGATACTCCGTAATTTGTGAATAACAATTCGGTTAAAGGAAAAAATTGATGCAGATGGTCACCTTCCCAAAGTGAGAGAGCGAGACATTCTAGAAGACCACCTCGGAGTTTGCCCCTGATTTCGGTCATCGACAAAAATCATCATCAGTGAAACGGCCTTTTCTGCAGCTGAATTAATTTTGGGAGCAAATTCCCAGTTCCCTGCTCCCCGGGTCATCGTCTCGCCGCCCGAAACCTCAGACAAAGTCTTTTTTGCCAGAAAAGCAAGACATCGTGATCGGTTCCTCCAGACTCCATACGTCAGGCCACACAAAACACATTGTCATGTCAACGAGTCGGTGAGAACCACAACATCTGCCAGTATCCGTAATAGGGGTAAGACATCCTTCATTTGCTATCAAGGAAAACAACATCACATCATGGAAAATGGTCACGAGAGCTCTGCATCGTAAGCAATGTTCCACCAACTTCTGAGTCAAACGTATCTCAACATGTTTGATGAACAAAACCCACTCGACCTTCCACGTCTTCCTGCAGATGCAAGTCACACACATAAGCAATGCAGATATTTTTGTCTGTCGTAGATAAGATTCAGGACTATGAGAAGTAAATGCAAGACATTTCATCCCTGCATCAGGAACATGAAAACTCCTGCAACTGTTCAAACTCTTTCCATCCCCATGAGAAAACCCCGTGATGAAGAAAAACATATGCATAGTAACCAACAAGGCTCAACGCTCCATAGCATTCACAGTCAATTTGTAGTGACCAGGGATATCTCACGCTTCCTACACACATCACCATAACCATTACCCAAGTACACATCACACACAACCACCATAACCATCATACCCTCAACCTTTACCACATCCACTTTCAGACATATAAATGTACGCCCAAAGTCAAAACTACTCCATGAATGAAAATCACAATCAATATGTTTCCTCCTTGAAAATATTAATCTCTACCGCATTTATTCTTTCTAGTTTCTCCCAATTTTGTTACTTTCTCGAAAAAAGAAAAAAAAAAAAAGATCTGGGAGGTGGACACACCTTGAGAGGAAAGGGGTTGGGTTCAGTGATCATTGATACAAACTTTCTGAAGTGGCATCGCTCTGGGAAGAGCACAAGCTCCTATTATGTTACCAAGCCGGGTAGCAGAGACTCGGACAAGTGGATTGTTGGAGAAAGGCAGAGTTGGCTGCTGGACCAATTTGGTACACAGTCTGCACTTGAGTTCGCTCACGCGTGTAAATAATTGTAGAGGGACCGCATATCCCATAGGGATGGAGGCACCGCCTCCAGCGGCGTAAGATGAATAATAATAATAATAATAATAATAAAAGATTTTGCTCTGAAATAATGATATAT
Source organism: Podospora fimiseda (assembly GCA_033297215.1). NCBI lineage: Eukaryota > Fungi > Ascomycota > Sordariomycetes > Sordariales > Podosporaceae > Podospora > Podospora fimiseda. The sequence goes on along the minus strand of MU865473.1, from coordinate 668 downwards.
TTTCTGTTCATGAAAAGGTATACACAGCATCTTATGTTCGATTTTTAAAATATAAGCCTTTGTTTTTGGAAAAAAAGACATGTTGGGGGATTAATTATGTAGGTAAAGTTATCGTGTGAGCATACATATATATACATTCCAGGAGGTTATGTATCTACATGCATGTATACTGAAGTGATTAATCTTGAGGATTGATGGTTATATTTTCTGATGAGGGGAGTGCGGGCATCACATCTCATAAATGATCCAAGGTAAATTTTAATCGAACTGATATCCCCTTTGGAGGAAAAAAAAAAGACAAGCTGTGACGTCTTGGAAAGACACAGGGGAAAACAATCTGTTATATGATAAATAGACCTCAAGGCACTGGGGGGTTAATATCATAGTTCACTCCTGATTTACGAGACTTTCACGGGTTAATTACTTTGTCTATCTAACTCCCTCTTACCATATAGACCACATATCATCCACACAAACAACTTTTGCAAGAACCTCTCACCCTCTCTTAGAGACAAGATCTAAGTTGAAGCAAAATTTGAAAACAATTGTAACATAATCTAAATCTCTAACTTGATGTGACAAGGGCATGTATAATGGGCTTGGAATAGGCTTATATTCAAATCAATATAATAAACTGTAATGGCCTCAAGGTCCTTGTCCTTCCATCA